>BGZK01001840.1:0-101979 GCA_005406025.1 Eumeta japonica
GCTATTGTGACGGATAATATATCTTATCACAACTCCCGAAGCTTTGAAATCCTCACTTCTAATTCCCACTAGGCAGTCATGCAACAATGGTAGACAGAGAATGGTATCCTCTAATTTAAAAATAAGATTATTGTAATCGAATTAGGACCTGTCTTGACTCGGCCAAGAATGTGTGATCTCCGGACTCGAAAGCCGGAGCCTTTCTTGAAATTATACTTGGTTCTTACAGAAACCTCGCATCATTCGGCCGTGTGTCTTCTATGAATTCACTGTGCATATAGTTATTGTCTTTATATGGACAGCAAAAAAAAAAGAGAAATGATCTCTGTAAATCTAACATTGCTGATGTTGATTTCATAATAATCTAAATTCAACTAATATCTGTTGAACTTGCTTTAAAAGTGTTTTCATAAATTAATGATTTCAAAACAAAAGCAACAACATGAATATAGCCAAATAATTTAAATTTTGCAGAGTTTGATGTGCTTGTCGCCAAAGTATTATAAGCTATGTATGAAAACTAAATGTTCATTTTTTTTTTTTTTCTATTATTCATGCAGCTAGTATTTCACTGATTTACTTCAAAAAATCTCATTAAGCTATTAAACCACACTACTACAAATTTTACACACAGAGTGGTTGTATGGACTTATAACTGAATAGCATGTATAATAAATCGGGTGCTAAATTACCAGGTAAGTATTGAAAAACATTTCATTTCATAATGGTTTTTTTTTCTAGTAATAAACATGTGTTATCAACAGTTTCTATGTACAATTTGTAATTAATTTATTATCCTGATGAATCAAAGAAATGCATTCCTTTGATGTCTTTTGAAAGGAATTAAAATTAAGCATATTCAGTAGTTTTCTATTCATTACGCACAATTGTAAAAAACAGAAAAAAAACTAGAACACCAATTTAATATACAATGTTTTTTGTCATAAATAAACTTACATATTGGATACACTGTTCTCTCTCAATATATCAGAGTCACATTCCTTACGTTCAGTTTGTGAGTTTGTTGTATATACACAATTTCCATTTGTATTCTCCTCCAATATATTTGAAGAGATGAAATCGATTTCTTGATTGCTATGAATCAATTGAGCTGTCCTTACACTTGCAAAATTCTCTTCTCGTGAATAAGCTTCTTCCAAATTTGTACCATTTTGTATGTATGTAGGAGGATAGAAAGTCTGTTTGTTTTCACAGTAATAGTATAATTTAGAATTCTCCTCTTTATATAAATTGCTCTGTGACACCTGAGGTGACTGATAATTGACTTGCGGGTTTGAGTATTCTTCATAGTTGTGCATAATTAAGTTTTTGAAACTATAATTGTCTTCATTAGCTTTCTGATAAGTAATAATACTTTCCTCGCATTTGTCACTCTTTACACGCTCACAATGATACTGCCGATCAGAGAGAAGGCATTGCTTATCGAAACTGGCTTGTTTTGTGTTGTCAGAGTGGTCGTTTTGTGTGACAATTATCACTTCTTTATAGGGGATTTCTTTGTCTTGTTCAGCTTGCTCACCCTTGTTGGAATATTCGGGGGCGGTTTCTTTATCAGGGGGCGTCTGACTGCAAAGGTAACTGGACTGATTGATATTCCGAATTATTGAAGTGGGGCTGGGTGATGATTGGATCACATTGGGCCTCTGTACTATTTGTGGATTCAATGTTCCTGTAATATTAAAATACTATTAGTTTACTATAACATTTTATTAGTTATTCCATAATGTTGACACAATATTTTGAAAAATCTATAACCCAAGAATAAAAACGTATAAAAGTTAATCAAGGACACATAGTAATCATACATATGAGAGGATCTCGTGTTCACAATCATAAATATTTTTGCAACTTTACTCTATTTAAACACTTGAGTCATATATGTATATGGATCTACACATATATACATTTTTTTTGCATATCAAAATTTTGTATATTATATTGTTATTATTTTATGTTACATTTCACAAAACTATATCAGAAAAAAATACAGGCGCATATAGAAGTTTCTTTTTTTGAAGTTGGTTAAAATAGAAATAGAGTGAGTATTTAGAGATTAGAGTCAGTACTGCTTTCTTTTACTCCAAGACTTTAAAGAGTGATATTATAAATAACTTAAGCATTACTATAATCAAAAACAAAAGCTTTATCATTACTATATAGGTTAGTTAGTCTATGATTGTGTCTTTGTGCAAATAAGCATAATCTCTTTTTTTTAGACCATTTATAATTAATCATATAATTAATATAAAAAATCTAAGATTAATAATCTTGTACTGACGTCCTGTATGTGGATTTTATGATTTTAAGACTATTCTCTGGTATTTTACATGCTTTTTATTGGGAAATTTTTTCATAAAAATAAAAGAATTCTTTTCGATTTTCAGAGGTCTATGAATAAAATTTGAAACTTTATTATATTTTTCTCACATAGAATAGCAATATTTAACACGTGTTTGTTAATAATTTTATCAATGAAATATCACATTTTTTTTAATAATGTTAATATCACTGATGTCATAAAAAATATCAAAATTATGGTCTGTCACTAATACATCCTAAAACCTAATACATACACAATTTAGGGTGGTCAAACCGTCGTGATGTATAAAAAAAAATAGGCAACCATTGGGGACTGCTAACGAAAATGAAAATTTAGAACTACGAAAAAGTGCTTTTTTGGAATTTTCAAATTAATTGTAATATCAAAAATTAAAATACTATAATTTGTAAATTAAAATCATTAATATTAGTCTGATTTTCGCGTCTATTCAGCACTTCGTGCAACAATTGCATACGTTTTTATATGGTTTATAAATTAATCAAAACACATGATGTGCTGCACAAGCCCAATAAATATGATATAAAAATCAATGTGAACATTAAAACTTGAATTGCAAAATTTAAACCTTTTAATGTAAAGAAAACAACAATAATGTTGCAAGTGATTTAAACTTAAAAGTAAAATTTTCATATATAAAAAAAAGTTTTCATGTATACTGTTAACAGCATGCGGGTGATGTGAGCAATCAGTCAAAGATAATTTAATTAGCTTGATAGGCCGGTCACCCGGTTATCAAGCTAATTATCGGCTGGGAGAGACTGTAGCGATTGTTTGGTATATTGCATTTCTAATTTCATATTTGAAATGATGACCTAAAATTATTACAGATCCATTTGGAAACATGTTTCCAAAATGTACCAGCTTTGTGTATAAAAATACCTTTGCGTGTACATTTTGTGAGTGCTGTAGATCAACATTTTGACTCCATACGGCGGCTAAGTTAATGTTTAAATGGGTCATGCTCAAGATCGATCTCAGAAAAAGGTGTCACCTTGCGGTTTGAACTTGGCGAGTTGGGCGTAAACCTGCTTGATGCGCTCGATGTTGATCTGAGAGGCCTTGATGTGATCGACGATCGGCATCGGGTAGTGGATACCGACGACGCAGCCGGCCGTCTGCTGCACATCGACGGGCGCCACCCACGGCTCGTGAACGTAACGAGTCGGCATGTGTTTAAGTGCAGGAATATATTTTCTGCAAATAAAAGTTATTTCCATTCTGTTATTATTGAAATGAATATATGAAAAACTGTGTTGAAAATAATAAAAATCTATTTCATAAATGGCATTTTTAACTTCCCGCTAAGAATATTGAAAATTTTCTAAAATTTTCGGGAAGTTATTGGTTTCACCCCATTTTGCAAAAATAGAGTTCTCATCAGATCTCGACGTTCTGAGGGTCTAGGAAGCTTCCCTGATCATCCCTGAGATGATGTCCGTATGTCTGTGTGGATGTGTGTGTGTGTATGTGTGGATGTATGTAAACCTCATAACTTTTAAACGGCTTGACCGAATCCAGCCCACTAAACGGCGTTCCAGTTTCACCAAACTTAGATTTTCTGAAAGTTTGGGTCGATTTGGACCGGTAGATTTTGAGAAATTATCAAAAAACTAGGAAAAAAAAAATTTTAAAGTGGTTTTTTCCAAAATAACATTAAAATGGCCTGACCGATCAATTCCAAAATCTAATTAGCTCTTAACCTATTAAAAACACGTCGATTGCCGCAGACCGGGTCAAAATCGGTTGATTCGTTTGTGAGAAATCATTGTCGAAAGACGTCGAAAAAAAGCTTTTTTGGAATAACTACGAAACGGCCTGACCGATCAATTCCAAAATCTAATCAGCTCTTAACCTATTAAAAACACGTCGATTGCCGCAAACCGGGTCAAAATCGGTTGATTCGTTTGCGAGAAATCGTTGTCGCAAGAAATCGAAACAAACCGTTTAATTACTCAAAAAATTGCGTCAAATCCCGTATATTCTCGAGTATTTTGAACTCGAAAATAGCGGGAAGTTTCAGAGTTGGCTTACAGGGTTAACCTATTTTTTTATAAGCATCTTGACCGCTGTGTATCAGCGTTTGTCCGCTGGATACTCGAAATATCAAGCCGAGCAAATAAATAATGACCAGGTGAAAGTGTCTTAGTTACAAAGCATCAAATATTTTATGCGAAATTGTGGTTTTTATTTTTAAACAATTTTATTCATATCATATATACATTATTTAAAATATATGAAGTAAACTTATATTGAAACAAAAAAAAATTTTTTTAAAGTCTGTAATTAGAAAACGCCTTTATATCACGATGTAACCGACCCATGTAAATTAATTTATTATTGTGTTTATTATATTAATAATAAACACAATAATAAATTAATTTACATGGGTCAAATACAGCTGAGAAATCTAGACAAAAAAAGGATCCAAAATTCATATCTTCTAGTGTACTTCTATACTGTTTATAATAATTCCAATGTCATTATTGAAAATATTAGGAGTACCAATAAGTTTCCGCCGTTTTGAGAGAGATGGTATGGCACGAGACTTACGTTAGAATTCGCAGATGATAACCGGCTTGAAAATTAGGTTGGTCATTCAGGAACAAGAACCCTATCCATATTATTTAACTTCATATTAGCGTTATATATTTTGACTTGACAACGTCTTAAATTAGGTTGCGGCTGGGAGTCACTTTGAAATGTAACGCTCGGTAACGTAACGATGAGTCACCGAACGCCCGCCGAATTTGCGGACTCAACTATGATCAAAATTAGTGCATAGCTTGCAAATGTATAAGTTATTGTAATATTTATATAAATACGTATGTATGTGTAAAGGTAAAAATAAAATTTTGTTAATATGAAATTCAGTGCGAGATTCTTTGTATAAATTAATGTTTTAAATATAATTCTTTGTATAAATAAATGTTTTAAATTGTTACTATTATTTCAACTGAATGAATATTCACATTAAAATGCCATTCAAAGTCGTTGTCAGTAAGAGAACCAAACATGTCTAAATTTGAGCGAAATAAGCGCCATTTGCGGAAACTTCAAATTTACTTCTTTAATGTAAAAAAATCTGCAGCTGAAATACATCGATTGCTCGTAGAAGCATATAATGAGGCTGCCTTGAGTATGAGAACATGTGAGTGGTTTCAAAAGTTTAAAAATTATGATTTTGACGTAGAAGACAAAGATTGCAGTGGAAGGCCAAAAATTTAAGTGGATGCAGAATTGGAGGAAGATTCGTCTCAAACACAAAAGGAACTTACACTTACTTTAGGAATCATTCAGCAAGCAGTATCGCATCGTTTAAAATCGTTAGGAATGATTCATAAACAAGGTAATTGGGTTCCATACGAATTAAAGTCGAGAGATGTTGAACGCCAATTATGTACGAGTGAAATGCTGCTGTCTAGGCACAGAAAAAAAGGTTTTTACATCGAATCGTCACTGGTGATGAAAAGTGGATACATTATGATAATCCAAAAAGAAGAAAATCATGGAGAATACCTGGCCACGCGACAACATCGACAGCAAAACCGAATATTCATGGAAAAAACTCATGGTGTGTATTTTGGTGGGATCAGCTGGGCGTGGTGTGTTACGAGTTGCTTAATCCAAGTGAAACAATCACTGGAACTCTATATCGAATACGATTGATGAGATTGACCAGAGCTCTGAAGGAAAAACGCCCTAAGTACTACTCCAGACTGATAAAATTATTCTTCCACATGATAATGGTCATCCGCATGTAGGGGTTACGGTGAAAAAATATTTGAAAGCACTTGATTGGGAAGTAGTACCCCACCCACCGTATTCACCAGACATTGCGCCGTCCGACTATAATCTGTTCCGGTCATTGGCACATGCTCTGTCAGAGCAGCGGTTCACATCATATGAAGATACTAAACCACGGGTTGATTCGTGGATAGCTTCAAAAGATAAGGGAGTTTTTCAGACTTGGAATCCGAACGCTGCCTGAAAGATGGAAAATAGTAGTTGCTTTTGTTGCTAGTACTTCGATTAAAATTAAATTACTGTTCTTTCACAATAAATATATATTATTTTATTGACAAAAATGGCGGAAAGTTATTTGTACTCCTAATAGTTATGTTTCGATGTTTTATCATATAAGAACATTTTTTATGAAGTTTTTAAAGAGTAAACGAACATGAGAACCACTACTAAGTAAATGATCACTAACGCCCATAGACACCCGCAATCCAAGGGGAATCACCAAAGGCCAGCCTTTTAGAAAGAAGTAGGCTCTTTTTCCGATAACCCCCTTATCCTAGTTGAATAAGAATACCGTTGATGGTAGATCAGTCCAAAGGTTTACTGTATGTGGCGACACGTATAGCGCATGAAGTGTATGGTGATAGAACGCCAGTCATCAAAATGGTGATGATGATCCGGAGAGCGTAACAATGTTGGAATTCAGCGATAGAAATAAAATCGGATAGATTTCAAGCACTTCCTATAACATATGCGATAAAACACGTACAAAGATGCTACAGCTCTTTACAAAGCCAACAGATCGAGCTGGCAAGATACTAGAGTCGCCGACGATTCGAGAAATGCGACGTCGAGGGTAATTCTTTCCTTCAGACCGCATAGTTGGATGCGGATGAAAAAATTGATTGATATTGAGATGTCCCAGCCCAAAGGTGGCAACAGTACTCTAAATGTAGTCAAACTCGTACAAGTGCGAATCCAGCCTTATAGTCAGGAAAGGATCACACATACGTGGCAGTCAGGACTGGCGACGAAACACATTCGATTAAATAATAAGACAAAACGCCAGCCTGGGAGAGGGGTCATGACCCCCCCTGGATCCACCAAATGCACCTGTTCCTTATAAAGTAAAAGGCGATGACTTGGTTAAATACTGTCACTATCTATTGAGCACTCCAAGCTTCTTAAAAGCTGTTTTACTTTGCTCTCCCGATGGTCGCAAAACTGAATGTATTTCAATATGTCGACACCAAAGATTCCGATACTCGGTGTAGTCCTGAGAAGCGTGCTTCCGAAACAAGGAGAAGAAATGAGAGATTTTTTCAAAGTCGTATCTTTCCGAGGTTAGATTCCACAAAGTTGTCTTCGTCGTTCCAAGACTTGCTCTAAAGATGTCTCAATTTCTGATTCAAGTTGTTTCCACAGTCATCGGCATAGGCCCGAAAAATATTAGTGTGGCCCGAGTAAAATGAATCCACAGTAGTCATCCATATAGAAACAAATGATACCGATCTTCAGTAAATTATTGATATAAAGAATAAACAAAGTAGGAGATCGTATACAACCTTAAGAGACGACGGAATTCACAGGCTTCATATCCGCACATGAACCGTCAATTGTGAACTTGATGCTCTGTCCTGTGAGAAAATTGCCAATCCATCTGAATAATTTCTCGGGAAGCGCATAGGCAGGAAGCTTCAAGAGAAGCGCAAGAGGGTCTTCGTTACATCCAAAGCCTCACCCTTGCTTCGTGTCGAACGGTGGGTCAATAAGTAATATCACCAGCTGAACGGCTACTTCGAAATCCATACTGGAGGTCATTTATAACTTTTATACCTATAAGTAGACCAGGAGCTAAGGATTTCATTATTTTGGAGAACAAAGAGGTAATTAGAAGAATCTGAACGTTCACCTTTCCTAGGGATAGAGTGCACTAAAACAGCCTTCTAGTAATAAGAGACTATGCCGAAATAACATGAATGACGAAACAGATACGTTAAAACCGGGGCCCACTCAAGACCAGACCGCAAATTTTAAGCATAATTGGAGATGTTTAATCAAGACTACCCGACTTGTGGATATCAAAACCAAAAGTGCTTTACGTACCGACACTTGTATAAAACGTATATCCGCTATAGAATTCTCATACCAGATATTTATCTTTAGGCTGTAGTTTTGTTCCTCCATCATCCAAAGTTGAGTTTAACGAAATAAACATATAGTAGTTGAAAATTGAAAAACTTTTGAACAAAATTTTAGCTTCGTCTAACATATTTCTTATATTTTAATCCAATCCATAAGTGGATTGAAGATGTCATTAGGTACTAATACCCCATGGCACTACATAAGAAAAATATCGATATAGGCGAACAAGGTTCCAGGCTTCCTATGTTGCAGGCGGGCGGAATATAAATATTTAATATCATATGACAAATAAATTTAAAAAAAGAACAAAGCCTCAATATGCAAAATAATTAGTTGATCTTGTAAATAATATCACCTGCGTCACAACAAACCTAATAAAATCTCCTTGGGGGTCGGCTTTCCTTCCAAAGCGAACGGGGCAATAGCAGTGGAAGAATTGTTGGAAAAAGGAGGAGCACGACAGCCACATCCATGTGCCCGCATTCACTGACCAGTCCGCGTCCAGCATTAGTTCGTCAAACACCTGCAATATTAACCTTCTGTTATATAAAGAAGGGGAAAAAGTTTTTCGTATTTTATATACAATTTCATAATTCTACATATACATATATTTATATCATTTTGTTCAACAACTTGTTGCCATTTTGTAGGTAGTGACATAAGTAGTGATATTAAAGAATTCTGAAGAGACCGAAACAGGAGAATATCTGAGGTTGCAAGGTCAAGGCTATATGGTGGATACATTAACAGTTCCCAGCCAAACTCTCTCAATAGTTGCTGAGTGGTTAAAGATATATGTGGTCTGACGTTATCATGGCGAAATACCACACCGTTAATCAATTCCGACCGTTTTTTCTCGACTTCTTGCTCGAGTCTCGTCAGCTGTTAGCAGCAGAGATACGAATTGATGGTTTTGACCGACGGTAAAAGCTCATAATGAATAATGCTCTTCCAATCCCACCATTCACATATTAAACACATAAGGAGATAATCCATTTATCATCACGAGTGATTTTTTTTTTTTGAAAAACGGTTTGGTTATTACGTTTCAATAGAAAATCGCAAATGAGTACAAGATTCATTAGATTTCTTTCAGTGAGCTCGTGTGGGACGCAAGTATCGAGCTTTTTTTGTATATTCAGCTTTTTTCAAATGGGTCAAAACTGTTTAGTGGTCAATCCCCAGCTCTTCAGTTATGTCGTAAGAACTAATATGCCAATTTTGTTCCACTTTTTCGAAAATGTCATCGATTTTAAGTTACAGGTCGATCAAAGCGAAATTCGTTGTTGACATCAAAATTAGCAGACTGAAAACACTTTAACCAGTTTTAAGCTACTCTTACACGACACTGCATTAGATCCATAAACGTCACAAATTATTTCGCGAATTCTGTCGCATTTTTTTGATTTTGTTATAAAACTTCAAAATGCTGCGAATTTCTACGTTAGATTCGTTCATTTTGGTGGACAAAAAACAATAGAAAAACAGCGGGACACCGTTTTTACTTTTTATTTTTCTTTTTTTTTAAATGTCATCTCTTTAATGGTATCGAAATTAGCCAGATACGAACAGCACAACCAAAGAGATTTTACTGCAACTTTTTATTTATATGATACGAAAAACCTTTTTTCCCCTAATATAACCACGAATAATTATTACTGATTAGTAGATATACTTTAATACATATTCACACAAAATATTGAAATTTTTCATTTGATGTGCATTACATAATTAAATGGTGCATATGTTAATTTTAATCCCATAAGAATTATGTTCAGAACACCGGTACAATATCTTTACTTTCATTATACAACGTGTTCTAAAAGTCAACGATAAGCGGACACTAAAGGGTGGATTTGCCCATTACTACTCGAGAAAAAAAAAATCTTAATTTTTTTTTAAGTACAGAAAAAGTTTTGAAATCCTTCGAAAATTGACACTCCTTATAATATTTTTAGCTATTATGACGTTTTTTAAAATATTTATGATTTATTTTCTGAATGGGTAATCAAAGTAGCATTGCTATCCATCACAACCCTTCGAAATCCCAGAATGCCTGTAGTTTTGGAATTTCGGTCATTGCTTCTATGGCACGTACCAAGGTAGTTGAATCATTTTCTATTTCATTGTGAACTTCTTCATCGCGTTCCGATCTATATTTTCCAGCATTTCTTCTGTCAGATGGTAAACGAACCTCCGAAAACGCTTGATGCAAATGAATGAATACTCGATAATCCGGGTATCTTTGAACATTTGAGTACCTTCCTCGATAAAATCAGCTAGCAGTGTTAGGATTGCATCGGAATACTCCATAAACGAGATGCATACACGACAAACGATCAACAGTCCAAAATATGCCAAAAGTCCAATTCACAAGATCATAGTCCAAACTAATACCAGGTCAGTTTTCAGATCACTTCATCCAGTCCAAAAAAAACCAACCCAAAAGTCGTTAATACGAAAGTTACGTCAATTGAATAGGAAACGGTTGCAATAAACAAAACAAAGAGCGTAATGACTTGTTAATAAGTGCAATTTCTCCACCTGCCTTATTGTTATTCGAGAACGAAAATCTATCTATCTCTCTAACTTCTAAATTTTATTGACTACGCACACGTCCCATTTAAATCCCAAGAATTAGCACCAAAAAATCTATTATAGGCACATAATAAAAGTGATTACTATCAACAACAATAATTTATGAAACTTGTTTCTTTTTTAGAAATAGTACACATTTTTTTGTGGCTAGTTTTCTTAGAGTATTATACCGTTTTGGAATCGTGGTTAGTTGTGCCAATTTAAAACAAAAACTTGTCCAATAAGGGAACATACCCATACTACGTGACCCGTTTACGGGGGGGGGGGGGGTTCTTAAAAATACTACGATTAGTCACAGGACGGGGGAGGGGCTTAAGGCTTTATCACGTAGTCAGAGAATTTTCGCGCTTTTTCCGGAGATATATTCAAATTATGACGCGCAGCGTTTAGCATTTTTTTAAACTCACAGATGGCAACACTAACGCAAATATGCCGGGACGCCAGCTGATTTAAAACTGATAGTTTTTGTACTCATTAAAAAATGATGTCCTTATATAGTATTCTATTTGTAGTAAAACGTAAGTACCTGTTACAATATGTTTTACATAAGTTTTTTCTCGTTGATTATATTAACTTTCTGTTAGCAAAAGAAAATGATTTAAAATCATATTTATGAATTACTAGGTGAAAACTATGGGTCTCAACATATACTACAGTTGGTCACCGAAGAGAGTTGTAAAATATGGGTCACGTAGTATGGGTATGTTCCCAAGTGAAAGTGGATTGAACGAAAAAAAATTAAAGATTTAGAGAAAAAATAGTTTTGATTAACTTTTGTGTAAAAACGACAGGCATTCTGGGATTTTAATGGTTGTGGTGAATGGCAGTGCTACTTAGATTGCTCATTCAAAAAAAATATCAGGAATACTTGAAAAATTGTGATCATCGTAGTTAAAAACATCATAAGGAGTGTCAATTTTGAAACATTTCAAATTTTTTTCTGTAATGACAGAAATTAAGATATCCTTTTAATTTTTTTTTTTTTGTCGAGTAGTTATGAGCAGCTCTATTCTCTGGGGCCTGCTCAACATTGAAGTTTGGGACATGCTGTATAATAACTTACAATGATATAATTATTATTACTTATTCTTAAAACATACCTTGTATTATATTTCATAAATTCATGCTCATATTGTTAAATAGACTTAAAAGTATTAAGGTCAAAGAAACATTTTTTTCGTATTTTATAAGTAAAAAGCTGCAGTAAAATCTTTGATTGTGCTGTTTGTATCTGGCTACTTTTAATACAATTAAATAGATGACATTAAAAAAAAAAGAAAATTAAAAATGATGTCCCGTCATTTTGTATTGTTTTATGTCCAAAATGAGCGAATGTAATGTAGAAATTCGATACATTTTGAAGTTTTATTATAAAAAAAAGGGAAAAATGCTATACAAGCCGCAAAAAAAAAATGTGACATTTATGGACCTAACGCAGTGTCAATAAGAGCACAAAACTGGTTCCAGCGTTTTCCGTCCCATAATTTTGATGTTAAAGATGAACCTCTCTCTGGTCGACTTATTACGAATAAAGTCGATGTCGTTTTGGAAAAACTAGAGCAAGATCGGCATATTTGTTCTTAAGACGTAGCTGAAGACCTGGGGATTAACCACAAAACAGTTTCGACTCATTTAAAAAAAGCTGGATGAACAAAAAAAGCTTGATAATTGGGTCCCACACGAGCTTACTGAAAGAAACATAATGAGTCGTGTACTCATTTGCGATTTTCTATTGAAACGTAATGAAACCGAACCATTTTTGAAAAGATTGATTACTAGTAATGAAAAATGGATTATCTCCGACAAAAACTTGTGAAAAAGATTTTGGTGAAAAGGCAAGCACGCTCCACAAACTATTGCGAAACCAAAATTAACTCGCAATAAGTTGATGCTATGTGTATTATGAGATTGGAAGGGTATTATTCATTATGAGCTTTTTACGACGGGCAAAACCATCAATTCGGATCCCTACTGCCAACAGCTGATGAGACTCGAACAAGAAGTAGAGAAAAAATTGCCGGGATTGATCAACAGAAAGAGTGTGGTTTTTCACCATGATAAAGCCAGACATAATAACGCATATTTAGCCACTCAGTAAGTATTGAGAGAGTTTGGTTGGGAAGTGTTAATGCATCCACCACATAGACCTCAGCATATACCCTCAGATTTTCACCTGTTTCGGTCTCTTCAGAATTGTTTAAGTAGTGTTAGGTTAACATCAAGATAGGACTGTCAAAACTTCTTGTCGCAGTTTTTCGATCAGAATTTGCAAAATTTCTAAAGCAATAGGATTATGTCACTATCTACAAAATGGCAACAAGTTGTGAACAAAATAGCATGTATATATTATAATTAAAAGTAAATAAATATTTTGAAGAAAAATTATCTTAAATTTGTATATAGATTACCATACTCATATTGAAAAAGTGAGAAATTGTTTTTCACCATAAACAAAATATGACAACTTTAAAAAACTTGTGACCATGTTAGAGTTTAGAATTTAATGTTCAAAGACCAATACAGATAATGGGTTAAAATCAGTTTGTACATGTTTACTCTTCAGACTTTTAAGATAATAATAAAATATTAATTTTAGTAAGCAATTTTAAGGTAGTAATAAAATACTATTGGCAAATACCTTCATGCCTTCTTCCCAGGATATCCACAAGTCTCCCCTGGTAAGGAAACAGGCAACAGCATGCCTTGCCAATTGATGAATCCATCCCTCTTCCCGCAGTTGGATCATTATCGCATCAATCCACGGATAGCCGGTTTGACCCTGAAATTGTCTCGCAATCGAAAAACAAGCGAGACAATAATTATCAGTAACATAAAGTTTACCGACATAGACATATGTATTACATAGAATAGTGTAGTAATCAGCTTTAACGATCATATTTTTTCGATTCCACAGTAGAAGGTATAACTCCATAAAGCTCCTGACATATTTCCTCCTTATTTTCATTTCAACGCTTTCAAATTTAAAATAAAAAGTGTCGATTTCGAATTTCACGTTAACTCAGACTTCCCCCGTTATAATGTAATAAGTGACTTGACTTCTCCCCCAATTTGTGAACATTTTATATGAATACTCTTTACAATATTTGTTTTTCTTGCAATAGTTTTATATATGATTGTATTCACATACAATTTTAGTTTGAAAAGAGCTATCTTTAAGGTTCTTGCTTGTTCTTTTTAAGGTATTACTGTCTTATAAGCAAGTAGTAATTTTAAAAAGAAGTGTTAATATTTTAAAAAAACCGTAAATTCTTTAAATGTTATGCCGTGTTTCTAGTGTTATAACATATGAAATAAAGATATTTTGAATTTAAATAGAACAGTGAAATAATAGAGCAGTGAATTGTATTATGCTTAAGAGTGAATATTTGACCTATAGGTCCTTATAAATACGGTGCAACATTAACCTTAGCTTCAAAACTGATTAAAATATAGTGAAATAAAAAAGTGGGCTTATACAATCAATCAGAATATTATAAACAGTATCTTCAATAAAGTAATTAATGGCGCAATATAGTCATGAGAATCTCAAGGTCAAACATCCACCCTAAAATATTACATACACTGGAACCAAATCGCCACCATTCATTAACGTTGCACACACTGAATAAATCGGCAAATGCATACATTAGCCCACTTTGCTAACGCATCTTGATTTTTCTCCCACGGTATTTGTACGCATATAGGGTTGCCTTCCATTCTATCGAAGTTGGGGTTGCGCGTGGCCGCACAGTAGAAGAACTCCCGCCAGAGCAGCTGGCCGTGCAGCGACAGCGGCGGCCTCACGCGCTTCACGCGCTTGTACAGCTCGGTCAGCTGATAGTAGAACAGGCGTGTCGATAAACATCCGAATCTGAAACAAAACGTCCGTTTAACGGCGAGCACTTTGCCATACGGTAGACTGGGTACGGTTGAAACAATACAAATATCTCGCGAATTGTTAAGAGGAGAGTGAGCCCGTGCAAGGGGAGAACGAGGCGGACGACAGGTCCGAACACGTATCTCAATGTTGCGACGTTCCCCGCGCAGTGTTGTTGCGTACAGGAGACCGTATTGTATTTTGGTACTCAAAAGTAAGTATTTTTCTTCTGAGATTTATGATATTATCGTGTGTTCTATTTAAGTCAAAGTATTGAGTATGTGTTCGTGATTTTTATGAAGGTTGTAGAATATGGAGTACCTAATAACTAGTTTTAATGTGTCATTATTATGACCACTTTTATAAACTGTCTTTTTCTAAACGCGGGATTGGGGATGGTTGAAACAATTTTTGTGGGTACGGTTGAATGAGTAAATATATTACTTTTTCTTGTTTTCTAGATGCCGAGAGTTCACGTAAGAAAGACTTCCAAAGGGCAGAGTGACTCGTCGAGGTATAAAGATGCATATGAGGAGAATAAATCTAGAGATTCACTACAAAAAACGGCGGACAAGCATGCAATTAACCACTGTTTTGAAATATTTACGAAAGCAACATTGCATGAGAATCATTATATTCAGAGAGCAGATCCAAAGAGAACTGGATTCGATGCACTAGTTATTAAACAATGGGCTAAAGAAAACTACACAGAAGATGGTCTTAGCTATGTTTGCCACAATTGCGACTAAAATATTTGATTGAAGAAATGTTTCTTTTTAGTTTACGCTTAATATTAGTTTTGTTTAGTTTGCTTTGTTTTAAAGAATACTGTTAATCTTTATTATTTTTTGTTAAGTGTTTATTACTCGTCAAATACTGATTGGGAATATCGTTATGGGTAATGAAAACTTAAAGTCCGATTAATATTGTCATACGGAGCCATAATTATGTTTATAATTAGAATTTATAATAAATAAAACACGTTAAAATTGTATATGTTCTATTATTTGCACGCGTTTCAACTGATCCCAATCGCTGTTTCAACCGCCCCTAGCATGGGAACGATTGAAACAAATCGGATTTTTTTAAAATTTTGTATACACCTGAAAATAGCACCTCAGGAACTAAAATTGTACAGCCCTTTTCGCAGTTAGAAACGAGCTCTTGAATTTGATATATCGTCATCATCGTTAGGTTCAAACCAACAATACCGTGAACGATAAAAGCCAAATCGTTTCAACTGTACCCAGTCTACCCTAGAGGTTACGAAATATCGCTAATGCAGAACATTGTATAAATTATAATGAGAGAATTTGACCGTGGCAATGAGGTATAATGAAGTTTTTTTCTATTCATACAAATGCGAAAGCATCTCGGTCCGTCCGTCTGTCTGTTATGTTTTCACGGATAAGCCGCTGAACAGGTATTGATGAAATTTAGTATGGAAATACTTTTAACCGCAAGGAAGGACATGAGTTACTTTTCATTTACCTTTGTTTTTACAACTAACTCTTTATTTTAATAAATTTTAATTAGTCAAATAAATTTTAATTAAACTTGGTGTTCTAGTATAATGCACCATTATATAACATGTATATAAGCTACTATCCATCTTGCTACCTGTTTGCCTGCATGACTTCTCATATCTCAACAATAGTATGACCGAATTTGATGAAATTTAGTATACTTATATAACTCATCGTTACGTAAGATATAGGTTACTATTTATTTGTCTGCATGGCTTCTCATAACTAGACAATTTAAATAATTTCTTTTATTTGCCATGCTTATCGACTCGTTGTACTTGAAGAATGGGGGATCGGGGAAGAAAGATAAGGATTAAGAGGGGAGGGGAGAAAGGTGGATGTGGTATCGAAGGATGAGAGAGAAGAAAAGCGAGAGTGGGAGAATATCGATAACCTATTGTGATGTAATGATTAACAATAATGTTTAATGATACATAACAAAGTAAAATTAAATGAAGGTTGAAGTTTTATTACATTGCACCTTCTGTTCATATTGTATATTATCCATATAATATTATAAACATGATAGTATGCGACGATGTTTGGATGTTTATAATTTAATCGCACACAGAATATTTTCTGGGTTAATACAGGATACTTCTTATCTGATTAATGCATTACTATAAATAATGTACAAATCATTGCGATCGGTAACGGGAGCAAGATCCATATCTAAATCGAGACCGAAATTAGAACCGAGAATGACACCGCGATTGGAAAAGCGGGGGACCGGAATTAGGCTCAAGAGCAAGACCGACTCTTAATCAACCGTGAAAACAGAACTGAATCGTGAAAAACATGTCGGCATCAAATATGAACAATATCACCCAATACAAAAAAATAATGAATACTACGTAGGCGCGAGCAGAACCACGGCCAGAGGTTAATAACTAAAAGTGTATCTTTACATAAAGACCTTAAAAACTGTTTTCTTTTACTGAGAAAATTGTTTAATTATAAATTAAATTATATTTTTGGTTTTTAAGTTGCCTTAGGGTTCAGTAAATCATTAGCTGGCTATTGGAAAACATTTTATTTTATAAAAAAATCCCTTCACCAATATTTTCCATTGCCCTCGGCAATTTAAAGACTTACTGCTCTCTTATTGAAGCAGTTAATTTTTTTTCGGAACGTGTCACATGTCAACGGACTTTTCTCTACATACCGCCTTGTATTGACAAGATGCGCTTCCACGTCAAAATGGTCAATGAAAATATATAATAGTTGCAGTTCGTTGACTGTTACAGTTTTGTTATGGAACATTAAAATGAACATGTAACAATTAAATATTGATGTGAAACTAGGGTCACTGCTATTCCGCACCATTATATGTAGTTGTTTGCTAAACAAACTGAAAACACCACCATTGGAGTTCTGTATGTATTACACTGCCCTTCTTGACATTGAAAATGGGCAATAGAAAATATTCCTATAACAATCACCGAATTTATATTTTGTCGATTTTGAATGAAAACGATATGATTTTTAAAGAATTCTTAATCGTTTGTAGTATGTATTTACAGCGTTGTGTTTTTTTTTTCAATATGAATAAATAAATTCACACCTCAAATACGGCGACAAGCCCGTCTGACTGGCCAGCAATGATTGGGGTGTCATCTTCGGTCTGCCAAAAGACGCGACCCAGGCCTTCCGTTCCAGGTGACGCTCCAAACGAATTAACGCCTCATTTTCTCCGCCTATCCACATAGGCGGTTTTAGGCCTTCAGTCTCGAAACCTAACAACATGAAATAGTAAAACAAATATAATACCAAATGGATGTAATTTTGTGTTTGAAGTGTAAACACATGTATACTACGCAACTATGCCTAATTTTAAATGATGACCATACATGTTTATACTCACAAGTTACCATGCATATCCGGCACACGTTTGCAATTTTTAATTACAGATGTCGTCGCTAATGCTTTTTCTTGGTGACACACATACTGGTTACTTACAGTTTTTAAGTAAGTGCGTAATCCGATTCTTACATAATATCAAAGTCATGGACACCCTAGCTAATCCGTGTTTACAATATACCTAACATCATTGCAGGGGTGTCCCGAGGGAGGTATTTGATGTTTCAAATCAATATGCGGTACTTTAATCTAGTTTAGTAAAAAAATAACGCCGATTATGATGTTCCTGTGATGGCAACATTTCAACTATCTACGTGAAATGTTTTGTTTTCTGTCTGACGTTGACCCTCTTCTCGGAAAACTGACCCGAGTACGCCCATGTAACATTGTTAAGTTCTAAGTTCTTATTATTATGTTCATGAATTGTCTAAGCATCATTTTAATAGATGGGATCTTGTATGTATAAAGTTTTATTTAAATCTTAATGGTTATACTGATTGTAATTATTCAGTTACAGTCAGTCGGTTTTACTAAGAGTTGACATTCCAAAAAAAAAATAAATAAAAACTATATCCATCTTTGATCAAAGAATAATTAAAAAAACACATTTTTAAATTCTAACACAAAAAAAAACCAAAATGCAATAAAGAGCGCTAGCAACATTTGTGTCTTTTATGTATTTAAACCACCACTAGGCACAACCATCATGTGGCTTGTCATGTCAGCGTCAGCGGCATTCAGCGGCGCTTGTTATTTCTATCGTGGATATTATTTTAATCTCAAAAATCTTTTAAATTCAACAATCCCCACCTTTTTTTAGTGTTTTGTACCTGTAGAGTGCTAAGGGGTCCTATTTCTAAAGGTCCGCTGTCCGTTCGTCTGTCCATCATAAAGTTGAATCTTTTAAATCTTAATAAGTCCCCTACTAGAAACATGTTTTTTCAGCGTTTTGTTGCTCGATTTTTCTATCGTACAAGAATAATGAATAGACGCATACAATCATATACAATTTTATAAATATGTACCTAGTCATAAATATTGTACGGTGGTGCAGAAACCTTTGTGTGCAAATACTTGGCCGGTTTTTTTTTGTATACTTTTCGGCATTTTTCAATTTCTGTATTAAAAACATTACCGCACCGTACCTGCGTATTCAAAACATGTTTAAATTAAATTGGCGTGAACTCACCTAACGTAAAATTACCGGTACATTCGATATGGTTTTCGTAAGCCTCAGAAAATCAAAGGAATTAGACACTGAAAACATTACACTGTTTTAGGATAAGACTCATCACTTTTTTTTATTAATTTACTGCGACAATATATAAAAATAGTGAAAAAAGTTAACCTTTTTTTGTCATAAGATATAAATGTAATCAACACGTGATTTCTGACAGAGAGTATTGCATTCGGCGAGGGCCACCTGTAGTTTTATTATTTGACACATATATGGGACAACCTGCATACGTAACATGTACGACGTGCACAAACACAATCCGAATAATTGCCGATTTCCGTAAAACGTGGTGTTAGGCAATCAATTTACAGACCGAGTTCCTCGAGCGTGGGCACCCCGAAGCGGTCGTCGTGGTCGTCGCCCAGGGGCGTGACGGCGCCGTGCAGCGTCTGCCTGCAGATGGCCGGCTCGGCGGGCGGCGGCGGAGGCATGCTGGCCACCAGAGCTTGGAACTGGTGGTACGTGAGCGGCGCTTTTCCGCCGTTGAGCTCGATTATTCTGCCACAACAGAAGAACACCTTCCTTAGCATGTTTCTGCAAAATTCTATGGACATCTATTGTGTAGTTACTAAACTGCGATAGTTAAAGATGTAATCACAGTTTCGGAGTGCAAAGAGTTTAAAAGCAATACGGTGATATGAAAATATTGAATGGTATATTATAAAGGAAATGAGACAATAGAGAACTAAAAATTTTTATGAACCAATGATAATTATGAGAAAGATGCAATTAGTTGCCAATATGTCAAACTAATTCGTTTGAATGTACGTGGTGCATATACACCAAGCATCGAAAAGCCCGCACCATAAAGTTGCTCAAGAAAATGGTCAAGTAGCACCGTTCCAGTAACGATTTTCTGACAGTTTTCAATTCCCTAATTAAATTTCTAATTTGAACAGATTAGTTTTTAAACGTAATACCAAATAATGAAATGACAACTGAACTGTCACTCGTGGCCTAGTGACATTCGGTTGTCTTTATGAGAACGGTTTGCATTAATTTCACATGTTCGGTGGGACATTCCTTTTAAATCTAACTAATCTTAGTTTTGTTGTTAACTTTGTCATAAATTTTGATTAGACGTTTGCCTGCGACATGCAGCGTGCAACCCACCGCTGACTCTCCAATTCAATCCAATCTGTCACAATCGACAAGCACGTACATCAGTGATTGTGTGTGACCGCTAGTGGAGGGCACTCGTCATCTTCGACGTATCACTTATTGTATAATGTACATCAGACGAGATGGCTGGGAGCGCATCTGATGGTAGTGTTAATACTCCTGACACTCTGGTGGATGTAACTGTCTGAATGTTCCTGAGGATATGCCTAGTTGGCATGAAACGTACGCAGAAATAATAATATAACGATTTAACGTACTAAGATAAATAAAAATATTAACACTTGCTTAATACCGATATCTGTCAATTGTTTGAAATCAATATTCAATCAGTTAGATGAGGACTTATAATAGAAGAACAGATTCGAGGATCAGCGATGGGTTGCATGCTGCATGTTACTGCACGTCGCAGACGAGCGTCTAATAATGCATTTCCGCGAAGTAACACCATACACAATGGAATATATATTTTGATTGCCAGAATTAAGTTGAAGCTGAACCATGTCATTCGGTTACTCGCATACACTACATAAGACGTGAAAAATATTGATCATGCACAATTTGATTCTACATATTTAATATTGTATTAATTCTGAATTATTCATAAACAAAAAACGTATATAACATTTCAGTTGGACGTTTTTGTAGCTTTATGTTGTAATTTAGCTCTACGTTATATTGCCGACGTGTTACAATCAATTATAAATCATTTACAACAAATATCTATATTTTTATATTTAAATCATGTTTGCTTTCATTGTATTACTGTTTTTAAATATCTTTGCCAGATTCCCATTGAACCCTGCACATTACTGAGCACTCGTCCGGTGCTTTTGATAAAGCGTACAAATACTTAGGCCAGGATGAAACGTCTCCTTTGACTTTCAATGAAATCGGACTGACTGATTGTAAATAATTAATTTAATAAACACAATTGGGTCTGATAACTTAGATGCAGTACACGAGGTTCATGTGGACTGGCTAATGGACAAGTTTTTCGCAAACGAAAATGAAAACCTACAGTGCAATTGTACATCTTCAAATCCTATCGTATATATATATATTTCATTTCTAACAAGCCTCCATAGCTTTCTGTAATATTAGTAGGATTAATTGAGACTTGTATTATTCACCTTAAGATGGTACCTTGATGGTTGTTATTATTTGTACTTACTTGTCAAGTTGATAAAGAGTGTGCGAGACCCGGGAGCTCACGGTGATTCCGACCTCCCGGCACTTGGTCATGATGTTGTGGTCGCGCACGCGCCCGTAAGGCTCGGGGTCTTCTTCGAACGTCAGTGCAGTGGTCCCCCATTCCCTGAACAGCTTTGGCAAAGCGTCTGTCGGCTGACCGCGTACCACGAACAGTCTCGAGTTCAGTTTGCGGAGGCTGGAGTCCAAATCCTCCAGGCTTTGTAGTAGAAATCTAAATACAACAGTGTAGTAAGTAATTGTCATTTTTCGTTAGCATCACTCGTTTCATAAAAGATTAAAAATTTATTTAACATTAAACACTTCCATTCCCATAGCCAAAATTAATTGAAGTACAAAGCGTTTCCAAAATGTTATTTATTCGCGAAAAATTAATTTATATATACAATATCTAAATATCAACTCGACTTAAACTATAGATCAATGTTACACGATCAAATTGATTCGGTAGATTAAATCCGCTACCGTAATTTACCGTTTTCACAAGCGATCAGATCCTCCGCTGGACCATCAGTCGCCTACGGTCAACTCTTTTCGCTAGAAAGTGGTCTTCATGCAGTCAGCTTTAAAAACAACCAACACGTGGTAACTATAAGATATCCCCGAAAGATATTTAAAAACAATGACCAACATTTTAAATACAATAGCAAAAAATGAAACGTTCGGTCATATAACATTAATAGTAGATTATGATGAGCTATACTTTGCATATATCGAGGTACGAATGAAAAATAAATTATTGAGTAATTCATCGAGCGACCAACTATTCCATTGTACGAATAGCGATCGATAGGTGGTTTGATCCGATGGACTGTATTATGTATTTAATGTACAGTGAAATTAATAATAGATCATCCATCTTTATGGATAACAAAAAAAAATAGTGTGTTGAGTCCCTCCGCGCGGAAGAAGTGAAACTTCGTAATGTGGAAATGAAAATAGAAAGGGGTAGAAATTGCGTTTTTCGTCGCACGTCACAATTGCGAACAACAATTGCGAGGCGAAATCTACCGACTCACTCTTTCTCTCTTCTACTTTCTATCTTTGTGTATCTTTCTTTCTCTCTCCCTCTTGCGTTGGAATATTGGACGCTACTCGTTGCTAAAGCTCGCGCTGGCCTGTAACAGGTATACTACGCGCATGCGTGTGAGTGCCACGCATTCACACTCGCTCTGTCTCTTTCTATTCCCCCTTCCCAGGAGCGTTGAACGTTTAACGCAACAGTGCTTTCATATACTATCTATGGTAGCATTAAACGTTTAACGCAACCTTGTTGGAAGTCGCATTAGAAGTTTCACTTCAAAAATGCAAAGCAAAAAGCCGACATCACACGGTGTTCCCGCGTCCGACGCTGCTTAAATTCGGTGGTCGGCCGACAACCGGCGTATTCAATATGATTCGAATGTTGGTGATTGAAAACGTAAAAACACAACTACAAGGAACTTTGGAGATCGGCTAAGCCGAAAACAAAGCGTCATGTCGGACACTTTTATGAGCCTAACTTCAATCGCTAAGCGCCTGGAATGTAAAATGCCATGAGAAACTTTGTTCCGATAATTTGGTTTTCTCAGTAACCTTCAGTCCGAATATGGTTCGATGTCGTATAAATGCGTGTATTCGATCAGATCAAATCCGAATATCTATTATTGCCGTAATATGACTCCAGCGTGGACAATTAAGCACTGCCGACTAGACACGCATAAGTATCGCGCATGCGCATTCGCCACAATCTATTCGTAATTTTTACTATCTGATTATCTACATAAACCGTGAAAGGCGTATTAACTCTCATAGACTTTCACAAATAAATATACTGGCTCTCAATTGCCCGCAAACCGCCCGCGTGGACATCAAATGAATTCTTTCATCTTTTATATCAATGGATTTTGCTGTGAATCATGACCTTCTTTCGATTTCGGTTTTCATTCTCATTCCGAAACCCGATTCCTAGATTCCAGAAGCCTAGATTCTGGTTCTGTCCAAAATATAGTTACGATGTATAGAATCAACATGGCCTGAGCTGCGGATGAATTATCACCCGCGGCTCAAACCGTGTTGATACAATATGAGACAAATGATAAAAGGTAAAACAACTAATTGTTTCATCTTTTCTAACGATCGATAATGTTATTGATCATGATATCGGTCTCAATCCCATTTTCGATTTCATGCTAGACGACGCATATTCTGATACAGAAAACGCATGTTGTAATGCCTCTAATATTTTATTATGAAGCGATCTCGCTTACGCGCTTGATCCTGATACCGGTCCTCCTCGCCGTTTCGATTCCAAACCGATGTTGAACTTGAACCTCTCTTGAACATCGATGTTACCAATAACCAATCGGCATAAGTGAAAAATTCGTTTTACGTCCACGCAAGCTAAACCGCGAGCAAAAGTTAGCATCTTTCATATTACAGTCTATATTTTATTCTGATGTATAAACTATATTACTGTGAAATGGGTTATTCTGTTCAGCCACTAAAGCATGATTGTGTAACAAATATCCAAACCAACAAACTTTCACATTTATTATATTAATAGGATAACATGATTACGTTAAGTAATGCTATTTTATTATTAAATATTGTCTTTTTATCATTTAACAGATAGTATTTTTATAATTTATACCCAACGTTTTTGCACGGAAATTTTTTATGTATGAACAGCCTTAAGGAGACTTTCACCCAGTAGACGCAGGCCCTAGGAAAGACCAATCGGACAATCTATTAGTCCAAGCAAAAACGAAAACATTTGATTTTATTAGAAATACCTCGTTAGATAAATTTCATCATGTTAATGCGTACACCTAAAATACGAGACGCCGCATGTCGTTCCTGTGCGTGTCGCAGTTTGATCTACGTCTAGTGAAACTGAGGCCTGAGGCTTGAGTGAAAAACGGAAGATGCACCTAAGTTAAATGGTAGCCCAGTCAAGTTAGAAAATTAAAAGTTTTAAAAATAGTTTTACTGTTCTAGTAAAAATTAAGATAAACCATGTTGTACGTTTATAAAAATTCAACACTCAAAAAATAAATCGGAAGTAACGATTTTATTTATAAAATTTGATATATATAATAAAAACAATAAAAGCCTTATTCAAAGTCCCAGTATGATATTTTTACAAAACTGGATTATATTTTATTACTTGAAATAGGAAATTTTTATTTTGAAGTGTATTCATAAAATATTGTTCAAAATGGCCTCATAATTAAATTTTAAAGTATCTTGTTTAAAGATCAATTGTAGACGTTTAAAATTATCACGAAAAAAAAAGACTGAATATTTCTAGGTTTTGAAAAAAAAATGCAAACAAGCTGGATAATCTTCCTAAAAAATTTAGTACATAAAAGGCTCATTGATTGTGCGCAGTTCTTAGGGTTCACAGGCAAAATGACAAAAACGGAACCCTTATAGTTTCGTCATATCCGTTGGGTACGTCCGCATGTCACAAGCATTTTACTCAAAAACTACAAGATTTATTTTGATGAAAATTAGAGTATAGATGTCTTGTATACGCCTCTACTTACTTAGGTATATAGTTAAATAACAAAAATAAATATTTCTAAGGGTGGAGGGACTCCACACGTGTAACAGAAGCTGAAAACATTTTTTTTCAGCAAACATCAACATGTGGCACATGTTTCAACAGTCTTTTTAAAATACTTCAAGTTTTCCAAGATTTTTTCGATTAATTGAATAGTTTTGTAAATAACCACTTTGAATATAGAGTAAGTTATGTCCCCATTTACTTTTTAAACCTTATGTCCAAAATAATATTAAAAAAATACAGAGATGGGGCTTAATAAATATTTTCAACGAACATTATTTTAAACATGATCAGATATACCGATATGTTCAAAAGACTGTGCTTCTCAACAGAAAGGACATAAGTGCCATGAAAATACGCTGTATTACATAACCACTTTAGTTTACACTAGTTTAAGGATAATAGTCCACATACCTACTCGTTTCTCTAATTATAGGCGACTAAAATTCTTATACCTATTATGTGCGAGAAACATGAAAATAAGTATAACAATGTAGTTTTTTTTTTTATCTGTAATGCGTTTCTTTGTAGTAACGGCTTCGGAACCATACATTGAACAAAGTGCAACATGCTCTTGGTCGGTTTTTTTTTATATAAAGACTTAGATGAAGCTAATAGTTAAAATATTGTACTATTATTTCTACATCTTGCAGTGAATGAGCGATTACTTTATCAATAAACATAATTAATCAAGTCGGTAACTCTTTATTTGGAAGCCTCAAAATTCCGTGAAGCGGATCATACCACTTTCTTTTCAGGTTACGAACACAAAAAATGCATTCATAATCACTTAGTATTTCCTAGTACTGGCTGGGCTGAAAGAACACCAATATTGACAAGCTGCCTTATGCTTGCGTACATATAATTCGTGACCTATTTAGAAGGCCAAAAGACACGCGAATGAAAATATCAGAATGCAATTTCACGGCCAACTAAACGACGACGATGGCATTCCAAAAAATCCCTACTGAACCCTGAGCCTGCACCCCACGAGTCCTTATCAAAAACACGAAATAGATTTCGTATAATATAAGGGAGGAGAAAAAAGTTATTTCGTATTCAAACACAAAATCAAGATAATTTTTCACTATATAGTTTATATTGAATTACAATACATGTGTGTCATTTTGTTCAACAATATGTGGCCATTTTGTAGATAGTGACATCATCCCATTGCCGTAGAAATTTTAGCACTTCTGAGCAAAAACCTGCGGCAAGTGGTTTTGACAGTTCTTTCTTGATATTAACCTAACATTACCTAAAAAAATTTGAAGAGGCCGAAATGCGTGAAAATTTGAGGATGCAAGGTAAAGGCTA
The DNA here is from genome assembly GCA_005406025.1 of Eumeta japonica. Lineage (NCBI taxonomy): Eukaryota > Metazoa > Arthropoda > Insecta > Lepidoptera > Psychidae > Eumeta > Eumeta japonica. Next base: position 26,545 of record BGZK01001840.1, read on the forward strand.
CATGGCAGATGTATTAGCACTTCCTAACCAAACTCTCTCAATATTTGCCGAGTGGCTAAAGATATGTATGGTTTGGCGTTATCATGGTTAAAAACCACACTCTTTCTGTTGATCAATTCCGGCCGTCTTTCTCTACGTCTTGCTCGAGTCCCATCAGCTGTTGGCAGTAGAGGTCCGAATCGATAGTTTTGCTCGGCGGTAAAAGCTCATAATGAATAATGTACTTCCAATCTCACCATAATATATATGGTGCGATTGGAAGTTATTGCGAGTTAATCCGAGTTTAGCTATAGTCTGTGGGGTTTGCTTGTCTTTTCAGCACAATTTTTCAGCACGTTCTTGTCATAAGTAATCTATTTTTCTTCAACAGTGATCAATCTTTTCAAAACGTTTCGGTTTCATTACCTTTTAATAGAGAATCGCAAGTGAATACATTAGATGAGAGACTCATTACATTTCTTTCAGTGAGCTCGTGTGGGACCAAAGTATCAACCTGTTTTGTTTTCAATCCCCAGCTCTTCAGCTATGTCGTAAGAGTCAATATGCCGATCTTGCTTTAGTCTTTTCAAAATGGCATCGACTTTATCCATAACAAGTCGACTAGAGCGAGGTTCATCTCTGATATCCAAATTACCGGACTGAAAACACTTGAACCAGTTTTGCGCTATTTTCACCAACATCACATTGGGTCCATAAACGTCACAAATTTTTTTCACGGCCTGTGTAGCATTTTTCCATGTTTTTGTAATAAAACTTCGAAATGCATCGAATTTCTCCACGAAATTCACTCATTTTGGTGGACAGAAAATCAATAAAAAATGGCGGAACACCGCTTTCATTTTTATTTATTTTTTTTAATGTCATGTATTTAATTATATCAAAACTACGCAGATACAAACAGCACAAACAAAATGATTTCACTGCAGCTTTATACTTATTAAAAAAAAAAAACTTTTTCGACGTAGTATATTAAAACCGATATAAACATATGTATGTTTACATCGTTTAATTTATATAATCATACATAATAACAAAAGCCCGCGATTTTGCACGCATCAAAGGTTGTCTATCTCATTTATTTATTTTCTTTCTAGTCTATCCCTTTCTCTGTTATTCTTATTTAACACTATTATCTAAATTTCCATGAAAAAAGGAAAAACTAGTCTTCATGCTTACGAACATAAAATAATTAGTTTTTTTTTTCAGTCAGTAATCTAACCGAGCGCGCGCACAACAATTCACCAGTTTAATCCAAATCGGACGAACGATCCGTGAACACATTAAATATACCAACAATTATTCATACTTATATATTAGAATATAAGATCGCCAATACATTATCAGTTACAAAAATCTGGAAGGTGGTTAATTATCTAGGTCAAATGACGCACTATTTGCGACTTCAAAGAGCTCGAAAATGTACTACCTACACATTCCTGAGCTCTCTGATCTGGAAAAATATAGCTATAAGTAGCTTAAGTTTCAAATAGTGTATTATATTAAGGTTGTTATATTACACAACGGTATTAATGCGCTTTTTAGTAACATAAAAAATAAATGTGAAAGCGGTTAAATCTAGACAACTCAACCAGTTAATTTATCAAAACTTTATACATATACATAAAAAGTTTGCATAGTATATTACTTAAATTATACAAAAGATGAACATTGCATAACTTATGATATTATTAAATATCCCTTAAGCGACTGGTTAATCGTAAGCTCCGACGTCATCAGCTTATGTAACAGGGACCTCTTACAGTGGCTTGCAGAAATAAAGCTGAATGTTACGCCGCACAAAATCGTAGTTACGTCACACAATCGTTGTTACGTCACAATTTCTAGCCAACTTAATGGCGCGCTGGCTACAAGTTGTGATGACGTGACGACTCGATATACCTAGAGGACGAGACACGTCATAGAAGCGGACGGTGTAAAGGAATACAATGACTAAATAAAATGCCTGTGAAATATTAATGCACACAGGTCGCCATCTACTTGTTTATCTACGTTAATCTACTTGTTTGTTCATTATTTTCTTTATATAAATTTATTTAATACATTATTAATTATATATATATATATATATATATATATATATATAATAAATTAATTTTTCATGATAAAATCAAAATTAATATAAAATTATGGACAAATTAGATGATCGAAAAACTTACTCGAAAAAGCTTTTTATGACCTTTTTTTTTTATATTGATCACATGCTATATTTACTGTTATTGTGATTTTCATACAGTATAGGAGACAAAGTTTTTGTCTCCTATACAATATGAAAGTAAAAAATAGAGAATTAATTATTAAATACTAGCCATTTCCTGCCCGCTAAACCTAGATGTATAAAAAATAGAAGATGCATAGTTGCTTACATATGGATCCCAAAAAATGGTTCTAAGTTTTGTCTCAGTCTCACATTTTATGATACCAATTTGCAGTGCCAAAGAAAAGAACATCATTTACATCTGACATTTCAACCGGAATGTCAAAACATAAGGTTCATTTTTAAATGAAAAGAGAACAAGAAAACGATGAAATTGTTATTGGCAGTCAATAAGTCATATTTTTTACAACTTACGCGTGCTGTTCTAAAACAAGACATCATTGGAGTGATTTAATAACATTTTAAATTTTTATTATTGTTTTTTAGTTGAACGTATATAAAGAATCGTGGTATATTTTTCTTCATAGTAAAGCTTAATGTAGTAATCACCTAAGATTAAAATTAATATTAACTTTTAATTTCATAATATCGATGAAAATATGAATGAAAGAACTTGATAATTTCTAAAGTGTATAGAATATAGTTATATAAAGCTTTCTTATTATGTATGTAATAAAATAAGATGACGTTTAATTGAACATTAACATATTTTTGATGAATACAATACCTCTATATAATTTGCTAAGAAACACATTTAAAAATAATAAACATAATTATTTTTAGAACAGGTTTAATTTATTGTATGGTTTCTTTTTAGAGGTAATTTTAAGATTTGTATAAATATAAAACAAATGATAAACAAATAAAAAAGGCGACTCCATTAGTATAAAAACAGTATTACTATTAAGCGACCGAATAACGTGACAATGCAAGATATATGACACCGGTGTAGCTTAGGTCTATTTCTTTTAAATCGGTTTATTCCTCGGCTTTTGAAGCTATTTTAAATGAAGAAATGCAGAATACTCATCTAATACTCATCATCATCTAATACTCATCTAATACATGATTGAGCACCTATAAAAACAAACTAAAGTTTGCTTGCTAAACTATCTGTTTTAGCACTCATTTACTGCGGCCGTTTTTGAGCGTCAACGACCGGACGCGCGGCTTTAGAAGTTTAAGTATTTGGTTATAAAGTGATACGTTTATGATATTGGCGTTTTTGAAACTAAGTTTGTGTATGATAAATATTTAACTACTTAATAACAATGCGTTTTACGGCCATCAAATATGCAAACTTGATTTATTTTTGGGGAGTTTGCGGAGATGACATTGCTGCCTGCGGGTCCGTAAGTTGCATGAAATATTGTTTATGCGATAATTTTCCTTAGTTTGCCTTGTTTGTTTAGAAATGAGTGGAATACATCTAGAAAATTTGAGACTAATGTAGTAATACCTTCGGCGACCTTAACAACCCCGCGCACGGCATGGCACGGTCTGGCGAAGAAAGGTTTTCTTTTTATTAATTTATGTTATTTATAAGCATGTTTTCAATGACATATTTTTGTTATAGTTACTTTTGCAAAGTTGTTCTAAAAAAGGAGGAGATCGTGAATATTTACGGAAAGATGCATGCTCGAATCCATCCATCTAAAAATTGCTTTACAACCTTAAAATGTTTTTAAAAGAGCTGTCGAAATATGTGCCACACGTTGATGTTAGCTGAAAAAAATTTTTTGCTTCTGTAACATGTATGGAATGCCCCCCTAAGAAATATTATTTTATTATCAAACTAAGTAGTGGCTTATACAAGACAGCTACACCCCGAACTTCATCAATATACATCATACTCTTTGAGTAAAATGCCTGTGACATACGGACAGACGGACAACCGAACGTGACAAAACTATAAGTATTCAGTTTTTGCCATTTTGGCTCGAAATCCTAAAAATTAAAAGTAAAAACAATGTTCCGCCATTTTACTGTTGTTTTTCTCTCCACCAAAATGAGTGAATATAACGAAAGTCGATGCCAGTTCGGAAAAAACTAGAGCAAGATCCGCGTAATAGTTCACACGACATAGCCGAGGAGCTAAAAATTGACCACAAAATAGTTTTGACCCATTTGAAAAAAGCTGGACATACACAAAAGCTTGATATTTGGATCCCATATGAACTTACTGAAAGAAATCTAATGAATCGTGTACTCATTTTTTATTTTAAACAATAATGTTCACGTCCATATTTAAAGTCTCCAGGCTAGATATATGAGCTAATTTTAATCCCAAAAAAATCCATCGTCTTCATTTAAAAAAATTATTATTAGCAGCGGTCATTCATCTTAATTCAAATTCGCGCCATACTGACCTGCCCAAATAAGAGCCATAGAATGTAGGGTGAGTAAAAAAAAATTCAGTAATTTGTTCCTTGCTGCTCTAAGGGGACGTCTTCCGCCAACAGAACTATTTACATCGTTGGTTACTCCTCTCTATCAGCTCATAGATGGACCGGTTCCCCGCATTGTCACACCGTAACCGAAAGATTCTTCTATTGCTTTCCTCACAACTTTTTGATCATTATTTTCTTGATCACCTAAAAATTGTCGTATCTAAGTGTCTGGATTTCAAATGTACGGCCTCTGCATCCTTAAGAGTTGTAAGATGCTGCAGACGGACGGCTGCATGTATCTTCATATTCCGGATCCCGTGGGTGAAGCTTTGCATAAGCACGTTATTCATAATTTTCAGAGTTGCCGACTGATATGCCTCGCTTCCAACTTCTTTCATACAATAGTCTACTGCTACAAAAAATGGAGGTTGCCCATATTTTTCGGCTGGGCACGGAAGCGTGTTCCGAGAGATAGTCGCCGTACCGACCTTTTAATGCGTTTATTAATCACTCTTATGTTACTTGCTCTCTCAGTCTCAATCTGCTCAGGACCGTGAGCGTTCATCACGAAGCCCCAAAGTTAATGCAGTCTACACCTGTTCTTTGCAACCATTTGCTTTCATCACGGCCTATAAATATAATTTATATGCTAACTATAACAAGGTTCCATCACATAGAGATTCCCTAAACTTTTTAACCATAAAACCTTGGATGGCAACAGCGGCTACGAGGATTCCATTTGTAACCTTACACTCCAGCTTATGTACCGTCTGTGAGACTTGCGGACGCTATGCTTATCGTGGTAGCTTGCGCAAGTCGATCTTCGTGTTATGACCGTCGACCCGATAATGCACATATTTAATCTGCTGTTGCCACTTGGCCTGTAGATAAGTAGGTAGCTTTTGAGAGTTATTTTCAATTGTTTGAGAGTTTTAGTGCTGTCATAATCCTGACTTGGAATATAAAGTCAGGATAGAAAGTTTAGTATGACAATAATCATATAAAACTTTCTAATACACCAGTACTTCCTAAAATTCTCACAATAACAACGTAACGTGCGCTCATAAAGTTGATAATATTGGCTAATAAACTGGTACACATAAATAAATATGTTTAAGAAAATACAAATCTATGCCTTAGTAGTAAGAAGTTATTATATAATAAAATACAACCCTTTGCAGTAAAGTGGTAGAAAATGCAGAAAATGCTAGGTTTTTAATTTCCAATACAATAAAGTCGAAAAAGCAACAAAAGAGCTTGCATTGTTCCTGTTTTATTATCGTTTTTAATAATAGCATAGGTATGTTGTTTTGTTGTAATGGCAGATGTTTCAAATTTTAATCGTAGTTTATTGATTGTATAATATGCGTCATAAAGGCATTGTAGTGATTACTCAAGAATTCTCAGGGTTATTGCTGTTGGAAACCAATTAATTGTTTGTTGTATGAGACAGTATTAGAAATTAATATAATAAAATTCCAACTTATAATTTTTCTATCGAAGTGATTCTCATGTGTATAAACTTTCCATTGACAAGTAATTAAACAATCATGTTTTCAGAATCCATTTTAAGTATTTAATTTTTTATTCTTAACCGAATAAATTAAACGACGGGGTACTGCGGAATAACTTCAGCGGTTTGTTAACGCCTTTATATTGTTCATTTGCTATCCCACTTATAGTTACTTACACATTGCAAAGTAATTTGTTTTCTTCATTCTGATCGTCTTACGAGAACACTTTATTACAACTGATAGTACAGTATTGTGACTTTTCATGAGTAAACATCGACGAAACATTTTCACTACATTTACCTAACACGTTTATTTTAAATAAATATCATATCAGCAAGTCAATCCTGCAAGTCTAACCTCCATTTGTTGATGCCGACGTTGGAAGAGCTGGCAAACCAGGGGTCGATGATGAATATGCAGCGGAACGTGCAAGCGCCGGCTAACCCCTCGCGCAGGGCGGGGTTGTCGTGCAAGCGTAGACCCTTGCGAAACCAGTGCACGGTGTGCTTGTCCGGCGAGCGGGGTTGCGGCGCGGCCAGCGGCGGGCCGGTGAGCGCTTTCCTCTCCACACGCCTGTTCGCCGGCACCGGCGTCAACGTTTTCGCGGCGGCTGACATCTTTTCAAAACTCACGTCGCCTCCATCTTGTGTACTGTGTGAATATGTTACCGAACTGAATAAATTGAATCAGCATTTTCCACCAGAATGGATGGTAATGTTAATGTAGAAAACAGTTGTTTATGATGCATTTCAAGTGTAATTTCCGTTACCTACGAAATAGAGATATTTTTGGTTTGATTTGATTTGAATACTCAAAGATAAATATCCACAACTCACATGTGTCCAAAGAGTGCATAAATATAAACATAACCTCAATGATAAATTTGTTAACTTATGAAACAACAAAAGTTTTTACTGTTGTAGAAAGTTGCATAAATTTCAAACAAAATCTAACATTTTTTTTGGTTTTAACGACTTCAAAAAGGATGAGGTTCTATGTTCGTTTGTATGTATTTTTAGTGTTCTGTTCCTTTAAAGAAAGGAATGCGAAGAGGTATTAAGTTAAAATTAACATCAAATACAGTAAAACGCACGAAACTCTGCCGCTCTGAATTGCCTGGGAATGATGCAATACTCAGGTACAACGCTCCCCGACCCATCCTTCTCACCCACGTGCCAATTTTACACCATTGCGACCCTTTCGTGACTAACTTCAGAGGCAGTTTTGTGCGTTGTACTACACTGTACCTACTCATGTTTGCAATTAATGATTTGTATTTTAAAACTAACAAGTAAATCAAAGCCTATAGGGTACTTCTCATTGACCTTAAAATCATGAAATTTGGTAAGAATGTCCCGCAATGTAAACAAAGAATAAAAATCTGAAAATCGATAATTTGTAGTAACATCATATCTTTTTATGATTAAAAACGATTGAAATATGGCCCGTCATGTGGACCAATATATAGGACAACACTTTTTGACTTCACGTTACGAAAACTTACAATTTTCAAAAATTCGGATATATTAAAGAAACTCGGAAAATTTTTGTTAAAAAAATAAAAGTAAACGTTTTGTAATTCCTGGAACCGATACCTCGCCAGTGTTTATATATCGAAAACAGACAAAAATCATCGAGACTTTTGACGGATAAAACATTTACGTACATAATTAAGTTTATACGGAACTCTAACGGTGAGAGTCCCATTCGCGTTTTTTTAATGTATAAATTCCCAATAAATTAATTAAAATCATTTAGTATCATCGAAAATCAAGGACATATGGTTTATTTAAAATCACAATTCAAATAGCAAAACAATAAAATACCTAAGTGTAAAGCCACGATACCGGTAACTATAGAACATAACTTTCTACATCACAATCCATAGTAATATTATAAATGCAAACGTAATTCTGTGTGTCTGCTACTTTTTTGTAGCAAACTTGCTGAACCAATTATGATGAAGTTTCCTAATGAAATTGCCCAATTTGTGGCGAAGAAGCGTGAACCCCTCTAAGCCTCCACGCGTCAGCAGTGTTGAGGCGCAGGAGGTATTTTAATTAGCAACGCAATTGCGGTTTTTAAGAACCATACGCGTATTTGTTAATGAGATCGAGAAGTGTTTTGAAAATACAATTTTTAAGTAAACTCCTTTTAACTAAAGCTGTCTCAACAGCTTGGAGGGATCCTTTACATGCACTGCATTGAGTTGTACGTATAATAGGAAAAGATAATAAGTGAAAAACGTTTTTATTATTATACGATAATCGACACAAGATTATGAAAAAAATCATTTGACATCAGGCACATTTCGATCTACATTCATAGATAAGCAGTGTTTTCTTTTTTTTTTTGTGGAGTTACTTTCTTTGTATGAAGGTCGACCGGATTGTATTCCGTTTTTGGTTTTAGATATTCCTGTCTTTTTTCTGCTTATTGGTCGGTTGAAGTTTAATTTATTTCATTTCTGAATTCTGAAGCTTGTTGCAATGTATTAATATTCTTTAAATATCCATTGAAACGATTGATGGCTTTAAGCCCGCCCGGTGTAGGATTTTCTGGATAGATTTTAATGAATTTATTGAATTGGTTGTAAATCAGAAACAGAAGATTGGTATTGTTGTAGGAACTCTTGGTTATCAACATTTAACTTTTCGCGCGCATTTGTTCTATCATTACTTGGTAGAAATCCAACTGGTATTATAACGACGTTTAGGTTTACCGGCTGAATTAAGTCCTCTAATTGAATCAAGACCTCTGGTTGAACTAAGTCCTCTGCTTGAATTAAATCGTCATTAACCATATTACTGTAAAAATTTTCATCAACTTCATCACTTAGACAAGCTCAGCAAATACAATACGATCTTCAAACGAAATTGTTGGCGAATTTTTGAAAACTAAACCTATCGCGTAGATGCTCACAAAAAGATCCACTACTACCAGAAACACAATCGCAAAAGGCTATATTAGTGTCTATAGTGTAAAATAGTTTGTTGATTTGAACTCGAAATGACAATAAATTCGCTAGGATTAACCTTAAATCTTCTTCTATTATTATATAACATATTATATAACACTTAAATTTTCTTCTATTTTGAAAACTCAGCAAATACGTGTAACTTATCCCGCCTCGTATTCGCAAATACTAATAAACGTAGGCTGTGGTAATTTTCGAAAATTGAACTAAGAAAATCGATGAGAGCGCACACATAATTCACACAATACTCTAATAAATACTTGTGTAGTTGTTAGCATTGTCGCCTCGGGTGATTACACCAGATATGTAGGCTAGGCACATTTCGATTCTCCTTTGCTAAATGTTTTCTAGATGCTAAAACAATTTAATATTTTCTTTTACAACAGAATCATTACACATCTTAACATACAATCGTTCATTTGCGCTTATAATGTCTGCATACAAAATATCTCGAAATTTCGACATTAATGTTGTCTCTTAGTTCTTTCAACAGCATCTACTTTTCATCACAAAGCCATCTCCAAAATGCTTAATACGCGAAATGAGCATAACTAGAAACTGAAAAAAAATAGAACTAATCGATGAACTTTCAGCTGCACTGTCGTCCGTCATGATCACATGTGGTATAGACTTTTTTCTAAACTATTAGAAAAGATTCCTTGACTGCTAAAAAGGCTAAGGTATACTTGACTTCATTTAGTTCATCGTGTAAAACGCATGCAATGGGCAGTGCACCGATTTTATGTCCAGTGAAGAATAAATATTTATAATTGTTTGATCACAAGAAACAGTAGTGTCAACAAAAAGTATTTCGTCAGAAAATCGCGTCAAAAGTCCTTTAACAGAAATCCAAATCATACATCTAGAGCATTCTTTGTATGTTATTGTAAAGTCCTTTTTTTTTCTAATCCTGTTTTTCTAACTGATATCAAATCCGAAATACTTTTTTTTTTTGCGATCACCATACTTTGTAGTTTTCCCATTTATTTTTTTTGTATAAATATCGAATATGACTGTCAATGGAATTAATAAAACCATTCGTCAAATAAGTAGAGTATGAGTTTATCCTCATACGTTTCTATGAGTTTCATTTCGTGTAAAAGTTTTAGCTGCCGCAGGACTAGTATCTAACTCAAAATAGTCCACAAGTTCGTCCTCCACTTTGGCGTCACACCTGATAATCAAAAGCTCCGGCGGCTTCAATAACGTGTAAATGTTGAAAAAGCACATTAATAGTAACTTTTTGAGCCTATTCCAACATCTCATCATTCCTGATAGTATTTTTGTCGATTAATTCTGTTCTAATATTAACATTTGCACTGCATAACTTGTTGCGTTTTTTTACATTTGAGCGGTTGGGTACTTTTGTTATGAGACGCATGTTGACATACAAATATTTTACGAAACGCTAGTCTTTTAATACGTCGATAGGTATACCTTACAATCCAATTTGTACGTGTTAAAATCTTATATACATGGATAGGTATACTTTACAATCCAATTTGTATGCGTTAAAATCTTAATACGTGGATAGGTATACCTTACAATCAAATTTGTATGTGTTAAAATCGAAAAATTTCTCACGAGATCAAAACAAAAAATCGTTGTAATCATTTTGAGAACGTTCAATTATCTTACAATAAATATCCACAACAAAGGTTTCTCGCTATTCGTATTCAATCTTCAAAATAACTATCAAACTTCTTCAATAGATTCGTATTATATCGTTCACCGAACGCATCATTTTGCGCTTCAATAATAATCTAACTACGAAACAAAACACTTACTATATTTTAATTTATTTCTATAATCGACTATACTCTTTGCGCTGTAGCATGGTGCGGATGACACTTGCCTGTATGACGTTGACATCTGTCAGTACCACATGACTAGGGATGTGACGTTATGCAATTCATTTTTATAGCTAACGATACTCGCAGCATATGTCTAGTTCTCTTTAATATTATACTGAAAATTAGTTTAAAAATTGATATTGATCAGACCTCGTTATCGCAGATATGCGAATGACTAGTTTCTAGGAATTGAACATTTATCGACTATGGTCTATGGTCGATATTTCAAACCCACTTAGGGAACGTCCATAAACCACGTGGTCATATTTTAGTCTCTCTAGGACTCCTCCCTCCCCCATGTGGCCTCACGTAGCCTTTTCTATGACCCCCCCCCGCCCCAACCCAATGGAACGTGGTTTTTTTCACGATACATTAATTTATTTATAAAATAAAATAATTAATAATAAATTAATTTATTAACAGTTTATTTTTTCAAATAATGTATTTAATTATTTGATTCCTCTTGTTAAATTAACATCGAGGGGTCACTCAAATTATCTTATTCAACAAAATTTTCATCTGAAGAAAACCACGTAGCTTTGCTCTCGACTCCCTCCCCCCTATTACGTCTCAGCGTAGCGCTTAAGCTTATCCCTCCCCTTGGTCGAGCTACGTAGTTTATGGACGCTCCCTTATAGCATTATGTAATTAAATATGATATGGAATAAATAATATATTATAGATATTATTATGTGTAAATAATACTTCCCCGCCATTTACGGCAAATAGTATGTTGGCCCTGAAGACTGGTCGAAAGTCGTGAATAAAACAGAAAGGGACATTATGTCTGATTGGGATCGTGACACCCATATTGACAACATAATGGAGTCATCATTAATAATATCCGTCACAGATTCAGATGATGAATTTAGTGACAATTCAGATGTTTCTGATTCTGCTATGAGTTTAGACGAATAAAATATATTGTTTTTAGAAACCTTTTAGGAAAACTTACTCTATATATGTTGGGTTGTTTCATTTATATAATTATAGACTTTTAACAATAAAAATTGAACTACATACAATGTACGTTTTCTATTCAAAAATATCGACTATCCGTCGAAGTATTACATCCATCACTAAATACGTCTATGGCGTTGCGTTATACGCATAACACTTTGCTTAATTTTTCTTTCAATATGATTTTATTTGTAAACTAGAACATTCTAGTTGGGTTTAATCTAATTTGCTACAGTAATTATATTACGAATGTGGTATAGCTGAAATGCTAAGTCATAATTTGTAAATCGCGGCAACATTCAAGTGTGAAACGAAACGTTACTCAAACTGTCACCCGCACCATGCTACAGCGCAAATAGAGTAGAGCTCTAGTAACAAGAATCGAATAACTGTCATATCAAATTGTCGCGTCGCGTTCGTCCGTCGGACCACGTGATTCATGTCGCGCCGCGACCGGTTGTTTTCCGAACAATAGGGAAGTTTCCGCGCCGAGTCCGGGCGGAGCGGTCTAAGCGCCTCTAAATCCATCCTCACGCATAGTTTTAAAACAGACATGTTTTTATACAATATTCCATACAAGGCCTAGGTGTTGACATGTAGGATGTAGATGTAGGACGTTGTACATGTAACGGCTTGGAATCCATCCTCGATTTCAATACAACACAGCGTTGAGACAAAGAAGGGTTACTCATAAACGCGGCGAAGAATATAGGCTAGGCATAATTGTATTCAAGGGGGGTGCATATCAATAATATATATTTTATTAATCTTTTCGGTGTACTCTCTTCCCAAATAGGCAAAAAACCAGTGGAGGGCGAGTGCATCCCCCCAAGCGCCAAAGACCTTATCACTAAGCCTCCGCTGATCCTCTGCCTGTCTCTCAGCGTGCTGCATGTCATGAACCGTAATAGATAAACAGTTAAAATTTCCGTAGAGTGTTTGTTTCTATTGCCGCTATAACAACAAATAATAAAATTAACATTAAATTAAAGGGAGGCTCCATTCACGAAACGTGTTTTTTTGGCGTTTTTTGTTTGATCTTAATTTTATTGTTATTTTTCATTAACTATTTTCAAAAAGTATGTAGTATTAAATATTGTGCGATGTTTCAGAACCCTTCGCGTGCGAGTCCGATTCGCACTTAGCCGATTTTTATAACTGGACAAAGGCTAAAGCGATTATTATGATATTTGGCATACTGATAGAACACACCGCCGGGTAAAATATAAGGCATTATTTGCGTCTCTCCCTCTTGTTTATTTACCCTCTTATGATCCCTGGTGGAAATATTTATTTATAGTCCGAAACCTCAGAGATTATTTGATTTTTTTAGAGTTAATAACATTTTAAGTCCGAAAAAGTCTGAAAAACTCTGAAAAAGTCAAATATTCTCTGAGATTTCGGACTATAAATAAATATTTCCACCAGGGATTACAATGATGTAACCAATTTTGACGAAATTTAATACAGTGACAAAACTCATGATTTCATAACATATGTATAGATCACTGTTTACCTGTCTTTGCATTAGTTTGTATATTTTATTTCAATTAGATAATGTATCAGTGTTAATAAAATTTAATAGACTTAAAAAATCACAGTCATGTAAAAACAAGTTATTGTCTCTCTGTCTCTATATTTTTATAATTTGACAATAGCTTACCTAATTTTAATGCAATCGGAATTTAATAGAATTCATCATATTTGCTTTGCTTGAATAAGAGAATATAAAAAAGAAAACAAGAGAGTGAAAGTGTAAAAGAGGGGAAATGAAATCTAGAATTTGCATAGTATTTCCATAGCATTAGATTACCAATGGATCAGGAACAATATTTATTGATTAACAAAATGTTCATTGTGATTCTGTAACCACAAGGGTGGAGCTGTTGGCTATTTCTAGTGCACCACAAAAGAAAGTTCAAGAATATTCAAAATTATGGACTTTTTTTGTAAATCTCAATATGATGAATATAAAAATAATTTAATAAAATAATTTATTAAGAAAAATAATTGTAAGTAATAGAACGGCCAGATTATGATCTATTAATTTGCATGTTCCTTCCTCTCTACGTTAATAATAACTATTAGCTGCCACATCTTCATCCACACATATAGAAGCACATTATATTTATTAGCTAATGCATCTTGTATGAAACTTTCTCTTAAGGTCTCCAAACTTTGAATGATTTCAATTCAGACTCCTCTTATTAAAAAATATATCAGTGACTCAATTATCATGTACTAGCTCAGAGCAAGTTAATCATAGAACCTGATTCTGGATCTTATATCAATGAGATATTTCTTTTTTACTTGAAACATTAAATAAAAATATCGTAAATACAACTAAGTACTTACTAAAATGTATAGTTGAAGAAGGCAACCTACTGCATATGTAATTTCTGCCAATTAACTAGTTGGAACAAAAATAAAGCAATTCAATTAGCTGCTTGAATGTTATAATGATTTAACAGAAAATGTTTTTATTTTTCATCATTGAGTATTAAATATATTTATTTTTTAATGAACACTAAAAAAATGTGATTCACTTAAATATCAAACAAGTTGCAATTAGGAATCAACTGTTTCTATAGTATGAGAATAACAACATGAAAGAAATGTTTGGATTTATTTTTCTGATTATAGTTAAGATAACAATTTTTTTTTACCAAAAATTTAATATTTTCTAATTTATTTTCTGATTATTTGACTCATTTACTGATACAGTTTTCATTATCATTCTTTTAAAATCTCATGTTGTGTTAATTTTACACCTTATGACATCCAGTTTGCACTGTACATAGTAATGCTCTTGATGGATCAAATCTTCTGACAAAGTATTGATTTATCATTTGCTAGATCTACTAAAACAACTGGTGTGACATGTTAATTTTTGCATTAATTTAGTTAGTGTGGATTTTATGTGCACACTGATCCAGAAACAATTGTTGCATATTTGCTTTATGGCAAATATTGACACCCTAAGGGATACTATGTTAACAATGATTTCCATGCCATTAGATATGACACTATTTTGACTAGTTGTATGTAATAAAGAAATATATAGGTCAATGACAATTTAAGAGTCTAAAATTATCTACAGTAACAGTGTCAGCTAATGATATATTAAGATATATCAGTAAAACTGGTTCATTTGGTTTATGATATAAGCTGTGACACGCTCTTTACACAAAAAACACGAGTCCAAAGCCTCCAGTTTGCTGAAGGTCTAGAAAGCTCCAAGCTCTATATGCTTAAAAACCCCTGCATTGCTTATGAAAGTTGAAGTTACAAGAAAATCCCTTTTCGAAAGATTACTAAATTGTCAATAAATAATTATTCTCATTGTTTGAGATATGTAACACAAATCATTGTTGATTAAGATTACACAAGAGATGATGCTCCACATCTCTATTTCCTTTAGGCAAATTATTTTTAAACATATCTTACATATATAGCGTAAATAGTGTAAATTACATCATTTCGTACTATATCTCACTGTTGCATAAAAGCCTCCCCTTAGAAATATCACATTAGTACATTTATGTTGGAGACTTGGTGTACCTTTTTCAATTTGAAGTTTTTTCACAATGTTATCCTTCGATGATAATTATGATTCTAATCTAAACATGAACTTAAAAAACATTAAGCATTCAGGCCTGGGACCAAACCTGAATCTACTATGTCAGAGACAGAGTTCTAACAACTACATCACGGCATCAGATGAAAAAGATTTGTTTAAAAGTACTCATAACAATAGATAAAGTTAGTACCTACTTTACCCACAAAAAAAAAAGGTTCATTAATGACGGCTTGGGCACGTATAATTTATTTATTAAAACTTAGCCAGAAATTATTTTGATTAAGTTTGTTAAGTAATTATATTCACTATCTAAACTTATATGATTTCTTTATTTCAATTACGTTCATGATTAATTGAATTTCAATCTAAATATCTTTATAATTATAGAAAGATAGATGAATAATAAGTAGCAAAATATGAAATTAAATGAAAAAAATAGATATTGAATGACAGTTAATAAGTAGGTAAAAAATACACATTAACAGAATTAAATACTTACACACATATAAAATTATTTACTAACCTTTATCTGAGTGCATACCTATATTAGATAAACTTTGGGTTTAATTCTAAATCAGTATATTTGATATTATATTATTATTAGATTTCCCTACTGCAATCGCTCGTCGAATGTAATCAGATGAAGGACGTACAGAATCACCATCCAAATACTAATAGAAAATACGAAATAGTGAGAACAATGTAATTTCAATATCACTTGTTTATTCCAAAAAAAATTCAATTAATATATTTTACAAACACTTATGCATCACTTTCCACATACAAAATCCAGGTTTTTTTTTTTCAACACAGAATATTCTCTAGAATATTCGTATCTATACGACGTTAAATTCCTGTATTTCATATAAGTTTGTCATTAGTAATGCAAACTAAAACAACCTCAATTCATTGACCAGAAGAATGAGCGGAGGGGCGGAGCAAGCCATGGACCACGCCGCGTGCAACGTGACTCGGTTTGAATGTGTGCTGTGTAAGCATAAGCAAAACACACACAATGACACCGACGGAAGAAAAGATTCACATGTTACCAGACACTGATTTACGTATACAACTATAGATATATATGCCGCCGGCGGTTCTGCTTTCTGTAGATTAAAATTAATTCCTTCATCTTATATATCAAACGGTTACTATCTTAATCATGATTCTGATCGCTATCCCACTCTCGACTCCAATTCCGATATTATTCCCGATGCCAACTTTTCTCACTCTCGATTGCGGTCATGCTTTTGAATCATTCTCGATTTGAGTGCATTTCTATTCCGATCCCGTTTCCAATTCCCATCTCTTCTTTTACTGATTCCTGTCACGACCCTCATTCTAAATTCGGTCCTGACTGATTTTGATCTGGATCCCGTTCTCAATTTTAAACCCTCCCAGTCTCGGTTTTCAATTCTGCACCTTGTCCCGTTTGCAATTTTGATTTCGTCACGGATCACAGATCTAATTTGAATAAAACCGGATTAAATGCTAATGCCAAAATTTAATTTATACTATGTTAATCGGGAGTAATGTAGCTTTCTATGAATGAAAAAATTGTTATATTAGTCACGAAAATGTCGCAATGGTATAAAATTCCTATTTTATTTATTCTTCTTCTTATTATTTTTTTTGGGTTCGAGGAATGCTGAATCTGCGCATTGCACTATTCTCAGGCAATTTAGAGCGGCAGAGTTTCGTGCGACGCAAAAAAATACACACTCCTTTTCATACATTACACGACCTCACTTATTCCATTTAATTATGAAAGACACATCGTACCACTTTTAATAAGAAATATTTATATCAAAAATAGTCCTACCTTACCCCATTAAAATTTATCATAAAAATTCAACCTCCTTTTAATCCGATAAAAAGCGAATTACGTACACATACACTCACACACGCAACTGGCTATATGAAAAAGAATATGGCTACTCCATTTTTCTTTAAGTCTTCGCTGGACATATTCATCTTCATCAATTTCACCGTAAAACTAAGATATCTAATCCATACATCGCCGTCCTAAAACCACGACCTTCGAGTTACATTGGGTAGCGTCATGATTAGTCGTAAACTTAATTTTGTTTCTCTTTCTCACGCCCGACAGATGTATTATTTGCTCTTCTCTACACATATAGACTAGTACATATTGTGGCGCTCATTGCTTATTAGGGGCGAGTGACGGCTGGCACAGCTAAATTATTATGGATAACCGCTTTTTAATATAACTGAAGGAAAATTTAAATACAATAATTGACTATTGAGTGATAAAGTTGTATATAAGGTGAATAACATTCATATTAGATTATACAGTATATGTTTTATTGAAACAAATATTAACAATAAAATTAAAACTTAAACTATTTTTATTTAACAAATGTCATTAAGTATTTTATAGAATAAACCTCTTGTAACAGTTTTCTCTCAAGAAGAAAAAGCAAAAGACTTATATACAATTTATATAAAAATAATAAAAATTTAAATAGATACAATATACAGAACGGTTAATGTCTATGAGCACCTATCTCTTAAATACATCGATTGTAATACCCCTTCCTTGTAAATAGTTTGTTTGATAATAACCTTTCATTTATGCAGAGGTAATTTTTTTATATACACACGCACACACACACGCGCGCGCGCATATCACGCCACGCACGCACACGTACGCACGCACGTACACGCATAAAGACAGATACACACAGCGCCTTAAATCAATGGGTGAATTTCAAGTACAGCCTTCATATTCAAAAGTGAGAGTTTCACATGTTTTGTTTTCTTTTTGTTAAGAAATTAGTTATTTCGTCACTTAGTTATGAAATTAGTTAAGAACACTTCTTTCCTTTCTATAAACTAACTACGTTCCATAGTATAGAAAAAGCTTATTAAATATTTGACATTTAGTCGTTTCTACTAACGAATCTTTTTTTATTGCATCGATGGAAACGAAGTTTAATATATCCTCGATCTCACTTTTTATAAAGAAAATAACGATTCATGAAAACAAATGTGTGCATTACGCCTTTGAGTTTGCAATGATTTCCAAAACCTTTACAATAAATTCGAGGTCGTAATATTGCTTTTCTACGTGCTCCACACAAAAGTAAAGATGTATGGTTAATTTTATTAACTACGGGTTAATTCACATGAAAAGTAGCTAAATGAATTATAAAGTTATAATTACTCAATAACTATAAAAAGTTATAGAAATACTTTTATAAAAATAAAAAAAAAACAACCTTTAAAAACCGCCTTGTTTTTGGAATCGGTTTCATTTAAAGCAATCCAAAAAGAAGATATAATTTGTAAATATGAATATAAAACGTTAAACATTGAGTCACAAAAATCTTTTTCTTAGGAGACAAAACTGTGTCGACTTTAGCTCAAACCGACATCAAAACAAAGCATTTTTAATCATAATATTATATACTTATGTAGGCATACATATCATTCATAATATAGAAAAAATACCTCGGTATTAAAAAAAATCCATGAATTATTTAAATTCATATATTTTTCAAAGTAGTATTGGCTGTATATTTTTTGACTTGTTGATTAGAAGGTAGCGATCGAATTTGTATCCTAACCACAGGTAAATTGACTAATGGCTTTTTAACTTAATTCAAATTAAAACCGTTCAGAGAGCACATTAAGGTAGCTACTGGTTGTGAATCTTGATACTGCGTTGGTGATCAAAGAATAAAATGTTAATAAGTATATTCTGTCTTTAAAGGGTACAATACATGAATAACGCCCTGAACATCAATGGCCCTAACTATGATGCTGATCTAAATATCATAATATGACACAAAAAGATTATGGGAGGCATCTATTACGCCTTTGCAGTTGTATAACCAGGAAATAAAAAAAATATTTTAGTATGATAAGTTATATACGTAAACAGAATAGTTTCTATACTTATTCCACATTTTTTTGTGAAAATTACTGTGTGAGTGCTTTAAACACGTAGAAAGGCGTTCTACCAGACACATTTGTCAAATTCAGCTCATATCAGTATTTTCCGCATGGTAACCACCGCTGTTCTGTACTAGTGTCTACATCATTTTTACAATTGCATAAATTAAAAAACTTTGATGTTACGTTCGTCTTTACATAAAAAGAATATGTATATATATATTTATATTGAGGTACTGAAAGAAATAATGTAAAACATCTAAATCAAAACATATAGAATTACCTTCATTATTACATAAATGAAATGATGTTCCTTTTATGACTAAAATAAACGCAAGTAGAAGTTTTTAGAAGATATGCGTCATCAGACAATTTTTAATGGCAACATATAACAAATCCTGAAAAAATAAAAATGTGTATCATTAATTTTTTTCTGCTATGTTTATTTTATGGTGAGATAATAAAGTCAGTGTTTTATTTTATATTTAGTGTGGAGGAACCAATTTTCGCAACATAGAATTTCATTCTCCAATGTCTGATAAAATATTTAATATCTTTATAAGTGGAGATATATATAGTTTCTTAAAAATATTTCTCAATTTTTTTTTTATTAAAGTTTTATGTTGTGCATGTTTTTTTGTTACTTTTTCAATTGTCAAGGTAGGTAATGTATATATCTCAAATAGGTAGGTAATATAGGTATATATCTCAAATAGTATAGTTGTTTTGTATCATTCAATTTTTATTCCTATTTATAATATGCCTTAAAATATAACAAAAAATTCTAAAATGACAGATCGGAATTGATGTTTATGGTGATATTATTTGTTCTTGGCAACCCTGCCTGGTCTGCCTTTTCTGTCAAAATTTGCTACGAGACGTGTAAGCTGGTAAATAAAATTTTTAATTCGTAATCCACAAATATCATCAACAAAGAAATGTTAAATTTAAAAATATCGTTTTTAGAACTGTAAACGAATCAACATTTATTTATTTTCATATCTATTTTTACAACATCTAAACTTTTTGTATCTGTGTTGTTTTAGTGAGAGGTTAAAATGGGTCGTGTTATTCGTGCCCAACGTAAGGGTGCCGGTTCAGTATTCGTATCTCATACGAAGAAAAGGAAAGGAGCTCCCAAACTACGCTCTCTGGATTACGCTGAAAGACATGGTTATATCAAAGGCGTTGTTAAGGTAGTATAGATTCCATTTTTAATTATAAAGTATTGCTAGATATGAGGTATTTCGAATACATAGTGATTAATGATATATTTAATAGTTTAAATTCTTATTTATAGGATATAATCCACGATCCAGGCCGCGGTGCTCCATTAGCAATTGTACACTTCCGCGATCCATACAAATTTAAAACTAGAAAGGAATTATTCATTGCTCCTGAAGGCTTATATACTGGCCAATTTGTATATTGTGGCAAAAAAGCTACTTTGGAAGTTGGTAAATATCACTGATCTATATTTTAAATTCATGTCGTAAGTCTAAAGCGTTTAGTGTATGCTCAATTATTTTTAGGTTGCATTTTCCAAATTATAATCATAACAAAATTTTCTATAATAGGATTATAAGCTTCATCGCTTCCAAAGCTCCCTATAATAAAAGAAATTTAATGGTTGTAAAAAAATTTGGAAATATTCTACATTTGATGTAATGTGTACAGGATTATATCATATAAAATTAAAAATTCTTGCTGCACAAATAATTTCAACACAATTTCTAAGTTGCTTGCAATGTAAGGTTAATGTATTTAGTAAAATTGAATATATATAATATAGATGTTCATTGTGCTTATGACATGGCTTTCAAAGTTGAAATGATATATAAAAGTATACAAGAAAATGTGCAGAATTAGAAATTGTAAGCCTTCGCATAAATACCATAGTAACAAACATTTCATTTACTTGAAACATCAAAATTAATACATAAACTAATACAAAATTAATAGAAATTTTCTCTACATGATCTGAAAATGTTCATTATTTCTTTTAATTTAATTTTTTATGATGTTTATTGATTTTGTATTTACTGTCTCTGTAGTCTATTGTGTATGGTATTTCTTTGCTGAAATTCATAATTAGTAGTAATACATACACAGCATATAACTGCACAGAAAGAGCAGATTGAATGATCAACAGTGGGTTGCATACTGCATTTTACTGCTTATAATAGGCAAGCCTCTACCGTCCGTGTTCTTAAAACATGTAAAATAGTTCATTGAATTGAAGTTATCTTTAAATTCATTTACTATTAATTCATTGATATTTTACTAAAAAATCAAATATGTAGTATACAATGCAGCTAGCATTTATGTGACATTTAATTTTAATGAATTTGTTATATAAATTATAATAAAATAAGTGTATGTAACTCATGAGTATAATTCTTCAAGGAAATGTTATGCCTGTGGGTGCTATGCCTGAAGGCACAATCGTTTGTAATTTGGAGGAAAAAATGGGTGATCGTGGCCGATTAGCACGTGCTTCTGGCAACTTTGCTACAGTTATTGGTCACAACCCTGATGCAAAACGTACAAGAGTAAAGCTTCCTTCAGGAGCCAAAAAGGTTTTGCCATCCAGCAACAGGGGCATGGTTGGTATGTGTTTCTTATATTATCAATATATTTTATGACTACTTAAAAATGATGACTTATTTTCTTACCTACTCTGAAGTTATATGATTACAAAGAGGCTCTTTCTGATATAATTCTATATTATAAATACTTGTTTTTTTGTTAAACTTTTCTTTTAAAGAATATAATTTTTGACAGGTATTGTAGCAGGTGGTGGACGTATTGACAAACCAATATTGAAGGCCGGTCGTGCGTACCATAAATACAAGGTTAAACGTAATTGCTGGCCATATGTGCGTGGTGTGGCCATGAACCCCGTGGAACATCCTCATGGTGGTGGTAACCACCAACATATTGGTAAGAACACATGATTTTTAAATAGCAAATCTCTATTAATATTCCTTATATATACCAACAAAGTCATATATTTATAAGCAGGACAAGTGTAAGTCAGATTTGATCTCGAAAGGCTATACAATATTTTTAAAAAATCATTGGAGACTCGTATATGTAATTATATATATATATATATATATATATGTGTGTGTGTGTCAACAAGTCTCAGCCAGTTTAAAAAATATAGATGTTGATCTATGAAGATTATATTAAATTAAAAATCAGCTCTATCTTTTAAAAGCCCATTTAAAAGATAGAGAATTAGTCCCAGAAGAGTGAATCATAAATCTATTACATATAGAGACAAAATGGAAAAAAAAATTTTTTTTTTGAATGACATGATGTGTGATGAATGACTGAGGCACATTGTCTGCGGGAGCGACACCACATGATCGAAACAAATATTCTACGCTTTGATATCATTGCGTGTTGCATCAATACAAAACAACAAAACCATGTCTGAGAAGAGATAATGTTGCGTTTTCGACACTGCTTCCAGTGACATGCATATTTGTGTTTTATAGCTGTATATATGGTCCTATAATTTAAATTAAACTGAGATACAAGTTTTTACTCATTCTGTAACATGAGAGAAAAAGTTTATCATCTTGTATCAATTCTCTTACTGAGACAAACAGTCTGTAATTAATATTGTTGTCCATAAATTGATAAATCCTATAATGTTATTACTTTTGGTTCTGCTGAATATAATTATAGGCTGTAATAACGTCTTCCTCTCCTCTCGATATTGTTACAACTGAAGTTTCTGTAGCTTTATTGATTTGGTCTAGCGGCAATGTCCAAATGTCCAAGAGACATTTGAATAATTCTTATGTACAATTAGGTTATATTTAAACAATATAATTTTTAATTCATGTTAAACTCTAATATCTTTTACAATCCTTAAAATTTTGAATTCTTTGTGTGGGCAAAGAAATACTAACTTTAAATATTTCATTAAAAAGTTTTTAAGGACTATAAAATTATAATTTCAAACTTATTATTTCGAATTTTATTTAATATAATATTCAGTTTTCTTTTTTCGTTTCGTTTAATTAGAATGTTCTAATTCTATTAGAAGGAATAAAAATAGTTTATGATGTTGAGGTGTGCTTGGATAGGCATTTAAAAAATGTATTAAGATTCATAACTAACATTTACTATCAATTGTATATTTTATTAGGTTGCAAAATTGTTTCCCACACATGACCTTTGAACAGTGTGTTTTACAAAATGAAAAAACTACAATGTTTTAAAATGAATTACAGTGGATGTCGGTAATCTGACAAATGTTTTACAAGATGGTGTCGTCTATCGAATTAGTTGGATTATAGAGTATTGCCTAAGAAGAATAGAGCAGAATTTTTTTGGAAAAGAGTACCTTGTAATCTGACAAGTTACAAATCAAAGTGATAAGACAGACTCGTGCATTGAGCATAATAGTGGTGGTACATTCAAGTTCCAACCTTTTCTCACGCATTATAGGCATGTCGGATTGCAGGGGTTACCAGATCAGACAAGTGCCGGGCAACTGGAAGTCCACTCTATTATACAAAAATTATTTGAACAAAATCTGTTCAGTAGTTCATAAATATTTTTTTACTGGTAACAATTTAATCATCAGCCCCTAAGTATGGTCCATATATGTGGTTCTTATCTCAGTAGGTATCTACCATTCAAACATATTGGTGTTGATATTATTTTAGACCATATTCTTCAAATGTATAAGGTGGTAATTGATACAGATTTTACTTAAAATACAATTGTTCTTTTATTTAATTTCTCTAGTTTTATTTATTAATACAGGCAGGAGTTTTGTCCCCTGCTTTACTGGTTTTAATTTTAAAATCATAAAATTGAATAAAATTAATAAAAAATCATTATAAAGTAATGGAAAACCAATGTAAATAATGAATACTAATTTTCATCTGATTTTATTTTAATTTGTTAATATATATAATAATAAAATCTTATAATGCCAATTAATTTTAAAAATACTGTCTTTGTGTTCCATGAGTAATTATTAGTATGATTACTCAAAGGCCATTGGTTCTTTGCTATCTCGAGAGATAATAAAACTGCTTAGTTCAAATGTTATTTTAAAAACCATACAAAACTGTACCATTCATCTCTTACTATTATCTTTCTGAAAATTTTAAACTTAAATTTATGAAAACATTAAGATATTCCACTTTATAAAATAGTACATATAATGTATGAGTGGTGATGCCCGAGTCTGTGCATAAAAAAGTAACTGACATTTGTTTGAAATTCTGTGTTTTCTGTATTTGGGCTTGTTGAGATGTTTGTGATTTGTTAGACATATTGAAGTGGACAAATAAAGTAATTGTATGTGAAATTTCCATTTCCAATGCAAAAACAAAGCAAAAGAATGAATGAATGAATAGTGTTGAATTCAATTACTTTTTTTACGATTTGGTTAGCCCCACTACATTATGTTGTAGGATCCTGATCATAGTTTTCATTGTAGTGGAGACAATAGTCTTAACCCATGCTTGACCAGCATGAATAGCTTATGACTAAGGTCTAAAATGACATGTGACAAGGTGATTAATACCTTTGTTTTAGGATTACCAAAAACCAGATAGAACAAGTTTATATAAGATTGAAATTATATTGATTTTGAGAATCTTTCTTTTTGAACAATTCAAAGATGAAGAATAAAATTTATGATGTGAGTTGTTTTAAAATGGGAGAGGAGACAAAGGCATTATAAGTTGTAGAACTTTCGTCTTTGAATCTGAGTTGTGCTATTAATATTTTTTTGATTGATTTTTATGAATACACACTTAAGAGTTTATTAACATCAATATTATTATTGTGTGCAGGTAAGGCATCCACTGTGAAGAGAGGTACATCTGCGGGTCGTAAAGTTGGTCTTATTGCTGCCCGTAGAACAGGCAGAATTCGTGGTGGCAAGACAGATACCAAGAAAGAGGCGTAAACACTGTCCTTTACATAGCATAGCATTTGTTTGAAATACTGCTGCATGTTATGTGGAGAATTATATGTTTTAAGTAATCCATAAAACTTTTTATTTGGTGTCAACTGAACAATCTGACCTTTCCATTCCATGACTGCCTAATTGGTGCAGTTGCAAGTAACCCTACTTACTACTTAGGGACACGAGTTCAATTCCTGCACAAAATGAAACATTTATTTATTTTATTATAAATTAATGTGTATCTTGAATCTGCATATTTCTATGTATTATATCAACTACCTGGTACCCATAGTACAAGTCTCGTTTAGTTTGGGACCAGATGGTGCTGTCTATGTTCGAAGATATTATTATTATTCCGTAAAGCTTATAAAAACTCAAAATAATGCATTTTTTCAAACAGCAGTGATACCTATTGGACAGGTAGACTGTTAAACTGTTTCAATAGTATATAAATTTCAATTGTAGATAATAAAGGTATACCACTATTTTCAAGCATTCAACGAACACATAAATTGCTCTAAGATGAATAATATTTTTGCTAAAGCAAGTAAAAGAACAGTTACCGTTTGCAGCTCACACGCCGACGGCGCAAGAATTACTCGATCGTCGGCGTACAGGAGACATGACACAACTCGTCCATCTCAGGTCCACACTCATACTCTTTCAATCATACAGACAGCTATCCATGAATAGGTTGAATAGCCACGGTGAAGCTACACAACCCTGTCTGACACCCTTGAGGATGTCAAACCAGTCGGTGTATGCCAAATTTATTGTGACGAAAGCATTGGAGCCTCCGTATAGGGATTGAAGTGCCTGTATCAATCCGCTACTCACACCATGCATGGATATGGTTCTCCTTAAATTATTTATTTTCAGCCTGTCATATACTTTTTCCAGATCTACGAAAATACAGAAATCCTGGCCAAAAACTTTTCTGCAATGTTTCGTTGAGAAAAAATTTGTCAGTATACCCCATCCCTTTTCGAAATCCCGCTTGTACATCCCAAATCTTGTTTTTAGTCTCATTCACAACTCTCGATAACAATTTTCGCATACAGTTTACCAACGATGCCGAGGAGGCTTATAGGAAGGTAATTTGTGTAAATTTGCCGTCAGTCTTTCCCTTTATAGAGGGGTACAATGAAGGCTTTACACCAGTCATTAGGTACGTTTTTCCAGCACTCATTATTCATCATTTCATTTTCATTTCCATCAACAATGATATACTCAGTTGCACTAACATTGTCATCTGCAACTGTATCCTCACATGCAAAAACACTTTCTAAATAATTCTTCCAGCGTTCATTCACAAGTTCTTTCTTATTCAGTAAATATCCATCATCGTTTCTAATCACATTTGTACATGATGTCTCGGAATTATTCTCGGCCTTTTTCACCACATTCCAAAAAAGTTTTTAGTTTGCACGGAAATTATCCCAAGAATCTCCAGTCCCGTAGCATTCTTTTATTTCATTCTTTCTTTTTTTCGCGCATTTTTCAGCTCTAATTTTGCATATTTCTATGTACTATCAGCATCTTTTTGGTAATCTTTCAAACTGTTCTTTTTTTGCACTCTGTGCTGCCTTTGCAGACAGTAAACCCAGCTATTCTTTCTTTTTTTCCACCTCATTATTTTTTCTCACTAACATTCACTCCACATACTTTTCCGCGTCGTCTACTAATAATACAGATTCCGTTACTTTTTATAATCAACAAGTTCTAGACATTCATACTGTTTGATTTCACCCAAACTATCTTTCAATTGCTCTACATGCTCATCTTTTACATTTTGATCCTGAAGCTTACCAAATGTTATTTGTTCTAACTCCGTAGTGATCATTTGCGAATGGTGTCGCTAATACTACCACAAAGCCTTAATTCGACAAACCACTTCTTAGTGGTCTGTGCCAACATTGACGCCACGGCACACTAACAAGAGTGTACCATGGCGTTAATAACTTTACTATTCAATCGATCATCTATTACTATTCAATTATAAAGTCTATCATGCTTTCGTCTTCTCTTCGCCAAGTATATGAGTATACTTTTTTGGTCAAACAAAGTGTTTGTCACACACAAAGCTCTCGACACAGTAGAAGAAGGCAGTCACCATCGTCATACACTCTTTCACCTCCAAATCTAACTTTCTCATATACATCCCGCTGTACACCCACCCAGCCATTGAAATAACCTAAACATTACGATCCTTCCGTTTCCGTCACATTTCACTGACACATATCTCATGTCAGTCCAAAACTGCCGCTCCTCGAGCGGTTTGGACATGTTTAGGGCGTATACGCCCAAAATAAAAATTTATCAGTCCAATTTTAACTTGGAGCCAGGTGAGCCTTGGATTTGCGCATTCGTAACCGTTTACACATTCAGATAATCTTTCTGATAGGATAAAGCGAACAACCTAGTATCCTCGTTAGCTCTAGTCAAGGATATTCTATACGTTATCACGTATAGAATATCCAATCGCCTGTCTTTCATCAGTTCGCAGACATCAATTTTATCATCCACACCACTCATTCAGAGTACCGAAACGAACCTCTAGTCTGCTTTCATTTGTGTCGTGCCTTAGTGTGGTAGCACTGGATTAAAGAATCTTTCGTACTTCTTACTAGGTATTTCATTGATTAACTCAGATTTGCAGATTTCATAGTAACCAAAGTTTTACATTCTACAGATAGCCAATATCAGGATTTTATTACTTTAAATGAAGTTTCTCTATAGAAATTTTAAAGACTAATATCTCTGAAAGAGCTCAACATCGATGAAAATTTTTACTTCAATAACGTTTTGCTACGAGAAAAGATACTTTTCTAAACATTATAACTTTATCTTCCAGAATTTTGACGTAATTGCATTGTTGATATCAAATTAACAGACGATACTGCGTGACATTATTAATGTGAAAGTAGGTAGCAGATAAATTTTGCATATAATACATTTAAATATTTAATATCTGGATAACCGAGCTTTGCTCTGTATTTTTTTTTGTAGTGTTTTTTTGTAAAATATGTGCAGATACTTACGAATTACATACTGATGAAATATGAATAATATTTTTAGATCTTACCGCGTTTTTTTCAAAGGTCTTTAGGCATTTTTAAGTGAATACGTTAGTTAAAGACACGTTTTATCAATAACACAAGTAAACAATTGATTTTCTTGGTCTGACCCCAAACAAAACACTCAATGGCTTAGTGTTGCATAACGCCATCTACTGTCAAGTAGATTTAGCGTTGCTATGTCGGTGAAGCAGTTAGTTGCTCCCAATTACTTTTTATCACAAAAAGAAAATTTTTCTTACAAAAGTAACTTGAAAAAAATTAAAAACTTGAAAAAATAAATCATGTGGAATCAAACCGGGGCCTTCTGGATTCAGGACCATTCGATTTTTCACCTGTGCTATTATAAATCTTATCGATTGTGGCTAATTTTACCTTCGTATTTTAATTCTAATTCATTGCCTGTAAACACGAATAAAACGAGATTTTCTAAAAATGAAATCTAGCTAGATCGATTTATCGCCCCCAAAACTCCCTGCATACTAAATTTAATGGAAATCGTCGGAGCCGTTTCCGAAATTCTGATTATATATATATATATATATCACTCTAATTTTTTTTTCCCGTTCAACTTTGTCGCTTTTTTACTACACTCTTTATTTTGCTTCAACTCATTATCATGCTAACTTTTTGTATAGAAGAAATATACTGCTCAAATTAAAGATTCTTTTAAGGAAACAAATAACTTATTTTATTCTAATAAGTATAACCTACTTTACACTTTTATTTTATAGTGTAGTACTTGGGCGACAGAGTATCGTTCCGTGTCTTTCAAGTTATCCCGTGAATATATGATAGCTTGCCATGGGAAAAGAAAAATATTCATATCCAACAATCTAATATGTACTTTTGTACATTGTATGTACATATACAACATTGTATGTATATATACAAGATATCTTGTATATATATACATACAAGAATTACTCGTTTAAAGGTACATATTAGATTGTTGGATATGAATATTTTCCTAAACATCATCATATCTAACAGACGGAACAATAAAGTACTACTAAAAATAAAAGTTAAATAATGAGTTAAAGCAAAATAAAGAGTGTAGTAAAAAAGCGACAAAGTTGAACGGGAAAAAAAAATTTGAATGACAATGCACATGTAATCCCTTTAATATGGGAATGACGTATTAAAATATGTTATGTAGAAACTGTGTGGTGCTGTGCAATTGTACATGAAAGAATGTTTACTTTTCAGAGTATATTTACGCTTACAAAAATACAAGTGCTAAAAAAAACAAATTAGGTTTTCATATTTTATTAGCATCAAATTCAATATAAATTTCATCACAAAATTACATATTTTGAATCTAGCACCGTTTCATTGGATTAAAACATAATACTGTTTGTTTATAGTTCAGTACAATAAAATACTAACTGCTTATAGAGGAATAAAATAAGTTTAAGGCACTATTTAGCTTGGAACAGCTAGCTTTCACCAGTACCTTCGAGAATCACTTACACAATACAATAAAAGTGAATATAATGTTTTAGTTGGTCAAATAAATCCACTTGTCTGACATATACTATAAACCCTATTTAGTAAACAAATGAGGTATTCTAGATTGTTTTTGCACTATTTGATGTAAATTTATTAATAAAACTATTATAATTTGTACTCTTCTATAATATGGCTAAATACTGAATGACAATTCATATTTTATTTATAAAAAGACAATGAACAGTTAAAGGAATGAAAAAATATTGGCTGGTCAATCTTGTTAACCTCATTCAACTATTAGTTATAAGATCAGAGCAGACTAAATACAACATTAGCAGGTTTTAATTCCATTCCACTTAATAAGTACGGTACTGGCCACTTTGACTTATTAAAATACAAAGTCTAATAAAGACTAAAAAAATCACATCAACATATAAAATTAATTTGTTTTATAAAGGTAATATATAATCATTAACAAATTATACACATCAATATTCCTATATAATATTTATTAATTATATTAAATAAAATTTGTCCCTATCTAGGTGATGGTGCATAACATGCATAATTACAAAAAAGATTTATTCAACAATACTTTTCTAAATATTACTTTAATAATGGTAATTGTAATAAAAATAAAAATGGTAACAGTTTAATACTAAATGGTAACAATTTAATTAATAGGCACTGAATAGAAATGTTTGTATTTATATGTATGTATTTACATAAGCATTATAAATAATTTTTAATCCAATAAGAATTATTATTGCACTTTTGGATAAAACCTGTATCTTAACTCGTCGAATAGTTTACTGGACAACTTTTCAGTTCCTATAATGATGTGTCTTGTTGACTTTTTTTCATATAGCATTCTTTAGCAATTTGTTCTAATTTGGAGAAGGTGTCCGCTCCAGTTTCCAGTACCATTTTACGGAAGTAGCCATCTTCTTCTGGAATGGCACCCTTCTTCTGCAGTAATACATATGGATGATCAAATTCCACCAAGTTTCCTAACTCCATCACCAGCACCTAATGAAATCATAAATATAATGAGTAATAATAAATATAATATAATCTGCACTACGATCAGCTTGGAGAGTTTAAGGTCCTTGGATCTTAACCTCGTACCATGTACTAATCTTATTTAATTAAGTACAGGGTTAATATTTGGTACAAATTTAATAATACTGCATTATGATTATGGAAACAATGAATAAACATACGAGCTACAGAAGAATTTTTTATTTAATTTGTCATTAAATATAATACCACTCCTTTAGGGCTGAACGTTCATGTATTATGTACCTTATCCGAATCCATAATGGTGTTGAGGCGATGGGCGATCGTCAACACTGTGCAGTCGGTGAATTTTGTGCGGATTGTTTGTTGGATGAGGTTGTCTGTGCTAAAAGAATGGAAATAACAAAAAATATTAAAGTAAAAAAAATGTATTTGTGAGAATACAAAAATCAACTTATCAAGCTTAAAAAAATATTTTTTTAAGCTTTACATTATTATAGAAATCCTATGCATACTAGTAAACCAATAAAATTCAAAAGATGGCCTATACACAACTCAATAATCTAAAACGGTGTAATGGATCGGAACATCTCTGTTACTACAGATTGGCCTCATTGGTCCACTGTTGCTATGAAAATTAGAAAGGCAAGCACATATTGACATTTTATAACTATTGGTCATGTTGAAGTCAAAATATCGTCATTTGTACCGAAATTACAATATACCGACAATAAATTATTGAATTTAAATTGGCTTTTAAAGTTGATGTACATGAAGGTAGCGACAGTTACAATCACTAATTCATATAGATGAAAGAATGTTGCATCCAATGATGTAAGTGAAAATGAATGACCGATGCTGATCCTCAGTATTTCGGCTTTACCCGGGTAGATGGGGTATCTTCATCGAGATCTGATCTTTGATAAAACGTTAATTCTAAATCAGATCCTGATCCTATTACTAATCCTGAAATTGTTATTTTTTCTCGATTTAAACCCTTTTTTCTCTGCTCTTTCTCCCACTTTCATTTTCTCTCCTACTCACCGGCCACACAATATCAATCTCCATCTTGCTTCTTTTCCTCTGAATCCTTCTCTATTTCTCCTGGCCTTATTTTTTCCAAGCAAAGCAAGTAAATAAACATGGCCGACAAAATAAACATACAGGAATTATAATTTTTCCAATGAGTGAATAGTGTTTTTTAATTTTCACACAGCTTATTAGATAATGTATAACTTATGTGAGAATAAGATCTATCAAATATCAAATTTTATCAGTTAAGCTATATCAAATTATAAATAGACATGCAGACAAAAAAAAAAAACAAAAATATAGACAAACAGTAGCTTATATTTTATGTGATAATGTGTTATATCAGTAGATACAGCAAATATAATTAAATTTGAATAAACCTGCATTGAATTACTAGAAGATATAGACACACAAACAAAAAGTAATTATTTTTTTACTCAGGGTACAAATTTGTAAATTTAATATAAAATATATTCAGCAGTTTAGCTGTGAAAACGCAATAGACAACAGAATTACTTTCACATTTATAATGGTACTATGGATAACAGGCAATATATTCTAAAAAAAATCTGAAAAATTTGCTGCAAAGTAATTAAATAACTGACGCAATTTCATATTTTACGTCAATAAGACATCTATTGACATTGTGGAAAGCAATGAATATGGTGGCACCTTCGCAATATGCTGGAGAAAAGCAGACCATTATACAAACGATTCTCACATTAAACAATAAAATCACATATTAATAAAAACAAATATGAGCGTTACGAGTTTTTGTATTACATCTGTGTGACATCTGGATGGAAACAGTAACTAATACAAGTTTCCTCATTGTCATAATACATTTTTATTTGGGGTTTATCAACAATCTATTACAATGGGTGCGTTAAAGTTAGATATTTTTTTTGCATTCAATTTATATACGTATTAATCTATTTCTATATGAAACTCTATATAATCAATACTATTTTGCTTTTTTCCAATGTGTTATATTGATCACATGATACTGTACTTTTATTTGCATGCTTATCATTTAAGGAATTGTTAAATTTAAATGGGATCCAAACAACTACATTATCTTATGAGTGCAAAGAATGTTGCATTATTTGTACTCACTGAGGGTCGACGTTGGCAGTGGCCTCGTCCATCATGAGCAGACGGTTATTCCTGAGTAGCGCGCGTGCCAAGCAGATCAGCTGACGTTGACCCACCGACAGATTGGCGCCGCCGTCTAGCACGTGCATCGCCAGGCCGGAAGGATTAGACAAACTCTCTTTCAACTCCACCTGAAAGAAAAACAAAAAAAAAACATAATATTCTGTGCAATGAATTATCTATATTTTCGGGAATCAAAATTGTTCAAATACATGTTCGGAAATTAATGACTAATCTGTGGACAAAGTACAGGCAAAATTTACATGTGAATGCTTGTAAGTCTTCACACACCAATGTACCATATGCTATTGATTATTCATATTCATGGTGTTCCCACTTTTATAGATATAGAAAAGTCTTTTTCTGGTAAATTTA
The DNA here is from genome assembly GCA_005406025.1 of Eumeta japonica. NCBI lineage: Eukaryota > Metazoa > Arthropoda > Insecta > Lepidoptera > Psychidae > Eumeta > Eumeta japonica. The sequence goes on from BGZK01001840.1 coordinate 59,971, forward strand.
ATTTTCTGATCAAGCTTGAAAAAATCTAAATATACAACAGAAGATAACCTAATGACGGATGTAACAGCGCTAGAAAATAGAAATTTTTCAATGGATTCCTCTTATAATGCATTGTAGCACTAAGAAAGAGTTAAGACGCGATTTTTGGATATTCGACACTTAGCATGTTGAAAAGGGTGAAGCACAGTTGTTGGAAAGGCAACTTTTTCTCTCTATTCTCAATGATGGCAGATAGAGTTTATGTATCTTGTTTATTCAGGAAGTATTTTTTTTATATTATATATACTACATTATAAAAATTGAACAGTAAATATCTTTTGAATTTATGTGGGAAGCTTATAAACAGATTTCAATTTAAAGTTTCCATGGTGGCATGATCAAATATCAATATACATCTTAAATAATAGTAATATGAGTTAATTTCGACTTGTATAAATATAGAGATGTCATACCTCACTCAGTGCTGTCCATAAAGCATCATCAGAGAATTCTTCAAATGGATCTAGATTCCTTCGCAATGTGCCGTTGAAGAGCATCGGATCTTGAGGAATGATAGACAGATGCTTTCTTAGATCCTGTATGTAGTAACACATAAAAAGAACATAATTAATACATAATTAATTTATTTACAATTGCACTAAGAGGAGTTAGAAATACTCTCTGTTTTATTCCATTCCTAAAATTTTAAATAATGAAAGTAGTCCTTTTTATTTAATAATTACTAAAATTAATTTAAACGAAGCTTTACAATATTAAAGTTCCAAATTCTATTATCAATTTCCACAATTAGAATGTGATTATTAGTCTAGTCGATAAATTGAGAATGATGTTAATTCAACATAATTGTGCTAAAATTACGTGTTATGGCTAATTCGATCCGGAATCATGTCTACATCATTGTGCTAGAAAATTGAATTAGCACATTAAAAATTCCAAAATTATAAACAATTAAAGATAAAAAAAGTAGGGTTTGGTTTTTTGCTTATAATTCGTAAACTAATAATTTTTTGGATTTTGAAAAGGATTCTTAAAGAGGAGGGAATTCACTAAAAAAAAGTCCTAACTCCCGGAACTCTACCTCTGTTATTAATAATTTTAATTTAATGTTGAAAATTGCCGTCCGCACGCCATTTTTAGGTTGCGCGCATGGCGTCGCAAGTCTGTAAGTTACAATAAATTTTTTTTTAGGGTATTTAAACTAAATTTAATAATCTAAAAAAAATAAGGTACGATTCAAACACTTCAAAGAACTGGAATTTTTTATTTAAGTTAATTTTCTAATAAACTAGATGGTTGTTATTTAAAAAAATATTCCGGGAGTTCCTTTATTATTATTCCCTTATTGCAAACTAAAAAAACCTAAATAATTGCCATGAAATTTTTCGCTTCGTGGAGCCCTTCTTATATACACACAAAAAAGATAGCGTGATAAAAGTTTAAATAAATTTAATACTTTGTTTATAACAATTTTTTAAGTTAACAAAAAAAATTTACCATAATGTTTAAATTTTTTTGTCCATTTAATATTATACTACCGTTTTTATGTCAATAAGACATTATTAAAAAAAAATTAAGCTCCATTTGTTTAAAAAATTTTTATAAGCAAATGGAATATATCAATATTTTTTAAAAAATTTATTTTACAACTTCATGAAGAACTTATTTATGATAAAAAAAACATATTAATAATAATTTTTAATTGTTTATTAACGTTTTTTTATATAACTATTACATATTTAAATAATAAGTTGTGATTTTTTTTTAAATCTTAACAGTTCTCCACAAAGTAATAATTTTTTTTTATTAACAATTCCATTGTTTATTATGTTAACAATTTGTTATAAACAAATTGTCAACATTTTTGTTTTTTTTTTCTGAAAGTTATAAGAATTACAAAATGACGCCATTATGGTAAAACAATTGACACTTACATGAAACAAATTGTATTCTACAGCCAAGGAGTTCCATTTTGTAATTTAATTATTTTCTATATATTGTGTTTTGTGGCCACATATACATAAATAACAGCATAAGTTCCAGACACATAAATAACAACCCTCATATGTAGATTTAACATAACCATGTAGTTTATATCTAAATTATCATAATAACAAAACAGTGCCTTATGCAATATTATCCTGATAGCAGAATCCTACTTCAGAATACTTTATAACCATACCAAAGCGGACAAATAAAAGAAATTTACCTCTAAAGTGACATCTCCAGCATTAACTTTGTCTATAATGATATCTCCCTTCAAATGAGCGAGCCTGAACATAGCTTGAATCAAAGAAGATTTTCCAGCACCTGTTCTACCGACAATTCCAACCTAAACAAAAAATGTTTGTGTGTGAATGATTAGTGTCAAGTGTTCGTATATTTCGTTCGTGTATTTCGAATTTTTACTAAACAATAATAACTTAAACCACGTTTTTAAATAAAACACAATGAAAAATGAAATTTAGTTTTCTTTTTAGATGTATATTTTCAAATACGTTTTAATTTTTCTACCATATGTTTAAAGAAATTAAAAGGGACGTTTCTCATGAGTATAAAATAAACTCTACGTATGTTAACAATAACAGAAATAATCAGACCTTCTCGCATGGCTGGATAACAAAGCTGAGGTCCTTAAGAACCCAGCCGTCGGGGTCGTCACCGGGTCCGTAGCGCAGGCTCAGCGCACGGAACTCGACGCGCCCGCAATCGGGCCAGCCGCGTGGGGGCGTGCGGTAGCTCGGTAGTTTAATGTTGGCCTTGCGAGCTTGGCGAGTATCGATGTCATCTGGCTTTATACCCTGAAAGTAATCATAGCTCATAAGTGATAAAAGCATTTCAATTGGGTAACCCACACTTTCTCATATATATTGAAAAAGGATTGGTATTAGAATATCTAGACGATTTTCATCTTTATTCAGTGGCTGGATTAATACGATTATTTTATTAAAATCCTTCATATTTCATCACAAGAAATGACAAATTTAGCACAGAACTCCAATACACTAGATCTCATTCATAATAGTGAAATAACCATATGGCACAAAATGAAAACTATTTATACAATGAAAGCAGGACTGACTTTTGGGTATGCTATTTTCATATTGTTTAAATTGCACCTTTATTGTAGTGATTTTTTCTATAGAGAGGAGACGGCTCGCGAACATCACGAACTTAGAAAGTGCAGATATTGGGTCAAGGTCACCTCGGAAGCATGGTGGAAACCGTTTATTTTCTCTTTAAGTCACAGAAATATAGCGTTGCCTTTTTGTTACTATTTATTGAAATTTCATTAAAGATTTCATATCTCTGTGAACTTTTATTATTGTATTCTGTATTTTTAATCATACTGTTTTACGAAATTTTGAAAATTTATGAACTTCGAGCTCCATGCCGTTTATTCATGTTATATAAGACAAAATTAATCAGCAGTCTGATAACCCTTCAGTAAAATTAAAAATATACCAATAATCTTCAGAAAAGTTTAATAAAAAAGTAGTGACTATATTGATGTTGTACCTATAACAAATTTTGACATAAGTTTTTCTTATTTCAAAACCAAAATTAAAGAATAGTACAAGCAACACCTACATCAACAGTTGTCACCTGGTCTATTATACCTTTGTTTCCGATTGAAATCCACAACAAAAAGTTACAATTATCACCATACATTACTTATATATTTGTCTTCATTTGGTACATAAAATCCATACAAAGAATTCCATTGCGATACCAGAGTTCTATAATCTAAAATTGAATAAAACCAGTTTCTTTATTATTATTAGTGTCAATGTTAGTTTCGAGGAGTTGCCATAGACCAGTGCCACCCTTGTACCCACAGTGTAAGTTATCTATGTTAATTTTTTTTTATGGTCATTAGTGGCCAATGGCCAGTTCAATAGTAAAATGATTATAATCTAACGCATAAATCTAGTTCTTATTTCCATTAACTTCCATAGGCATTTTTAAATATAAATTCATAAATAGTGTTTAAGAAATAAGTAAAATGTGAATTTTTTTTCTCGTAACAGGGAAACTTTTATAATAACTACTTATAATTTTGAAAACACTGGTTCCGCTAATACAATTAAAATGTATTTTAATAATATGAATGTAAGTAAATGGTCTAAATATACATTTTTTGGATCCAAAAATAGTCAATCATTAATCAATTTGACAGTACTTCAACAAGCAGCATGATAATTAACTGTATGGATTTGCGTTATGTAGAGTATGCACAGTACACAAATGACAGATCCAATGATTAAAGTTGTTTGTTTGGCAAATTCTATCGAAAAAAGACGGAGATTGTGTTTAGTTGCGAAAAAACGCATGATCGTATTCAAATTCTGTACATATTAGTCTTCAAGTAACTGCGTCTGTCTGTAACAATCGTCAAAAACGTAAACTAATCAAGATATGAAAGTTTACACCTTTTAACACAATTATTTATAATGAATATAAGTTTTACTCTAGAAACAAGTCATTGTCAATCCCCGATGTACCACTTTAAAAAATTTGAATGATAAGATTTTTTCTATCATAAAGGCATAGTTAAACAGTAAATCTCGCATTCAATTGATTCAGCTGCTAGTTAAACAGTCATGAAAGAAACAAATCCTTATTGTCTGAAATGGGCCTAAATTTCTTCATGTGTAAATTAAGAGCGAATTTAAACATTTTAAAACCAAACGTAATCCACCCGCTACACGAAGGGCGTGCAGCTGCATCTACGGGTTTACAACTGCAACATCAATACAAATAATACAATACACGTTTTATAAGTACATCCCTAAAAGTACCTTCTCAGCAGGCAGCTGCATGTACTCCATTAGGCGTTCGACGGCCATCAACTGATTGGAAACCTCCGCCGACTGCCGCAAACCGAACTGAATGAGGAAGGTCATTGAGATAGCTTGTGTGATCGCCAATCCAACTTTGTCCCCCAGCACATCTGTACATATCATCACCAGCGCATCAAAATCGTAGGTGTGAAGACATACTTTCAGTTCACAGGTTCATGCATATGATGCTTTTTCAGCAAAGGTTAACATACACTTTTTACAAAAAAATAGGTGGAAGCATCCATTAACAACGCGAGCTCAAAACGAAAAAGGGAGAAGGTACAGAAAAATCTTACTGAATCTCACTTAGATCAGAGATGGAGTCTCGACACAAGGCTCATGTTACCTTTGCAGTTATTAATATTAAATTAATATTAATAATTACAAAACATCAATGTTCTTCTCTTGTTGTTATATACAACAAAATATAAGACATATAAAAAAGATTTCATTGTGTATTCAAAAAGATTGAGAGAAAGCTTACATAAGAGAGGTATTTTTTTTTATACTTTATGTCCCGCCTCTATAAATCATTGATATCTAAAAATTAGGATTTGCGAAAGCTTCGTTTAAATGTGATCCATGTATATAGTACACTTTTATACTGTCTTTTGCAGATTTATATATGTAGTTGTAGAAACTAAAAAATGTTTTCTGGGACAAAAACATTCCTTACAGTAACATGTTACTAAAAAAAAGATAGTTCTTATTCTTAACGGTTCAGTGAATTGGCTTGTGAGGATTATATAATTTAAAATCATGTCAACTTGTATCTGAAACTGAAGGATGTGAATGGTACAACCATTTAACTTGAAAAAATAAAAGCGGAAACTGAAACTTAGTTTCACTCTATTTTTTTTATGAAATAACTGAAAATTAAAATACATTTGTATATTCTCTTTTCCCTGTATATGTATAAAGCGATTCTAATACAATAAAAAAATTTAATGTCCGTCTTTTATTTTACAGTTAAGCATAATTTGAACCATAGGAATAACATTAAATGATATCCTCAGGAATCACCATACACAACATCAAAAGCTACATTATGATAGCGCTTCTAATATTGTGTTATTGTTAAATATTCTTATTTTTATGCATTAAATGGCTTTGCTTATAACGAAAAAAAAAACAGTCTCATGAAAGCATAGTGCACACTAAACACCACTTATTTCATGTCAGAAAATGACAAAAATTGTTTCAAGTCATATTTTTGATGTAAATGGACAAAAATCTGAAAAATTAAAAAAAATTTCCACTCATACTGTCCTCTGCTATTGTGCTAATAATATTTCAACACCACCTGTTTATTATGGTTACTATAAAGTTACGTTAGATATAATTATAATACAATTACCACTCTCAATCACAAAGAAGCTGAATGTAACCGCAGTGACGAACAAGAAGCAAAGAAAGTCCGCAGCAAACCCAAACGCACACATCGTTGCAATGTACATGAAGAACGAAGATGTGTGCACATCCTGTTTTAATAAAAATAGTATAATTGAATCATCAGAAATCGATATACAATGAATGATAATTGAACAGTATATTTTTCAAACTTTAAGATATATTTCGAATTTTATATATCAGAGATGCAAATGGAATTTCCAGTGTTTGCTCTCTTTTGTGCACTCATCTGTAGTCTGTTTCGACTACAATTTTTAAATAACTAATATATAGAGTTAAAGTACTATAAAATCGGAGATAGCTGGCTAATGCACTAAAACAAATGGTTGCCATCGTGACAAATGGAGATATGTTGGGATAAAGAATTGGTTTTATTGTCAAATTGTGTAACAATTATGCATCAAATGAAAATGATCACCAACTACTACTGCATTGTATACTAGCCAGTTTTCTAAAATTTTCAAGTCAGAGACAATTAAAAAAAACAGTTTCAAAAATGTTAATTCTGTTCGGGCATTTGTATAGGCGTCAGTTTCAAGCTCTACTTAAAGAAATTGAAGCTGAACAGTGATCTTTTGCTGCATATAGATGTTAAGTGGCTTAGTTGTGGCTTTTGTATAATCAGAAGAAGAAAACGTACATAAGCTAGAAGATTGAAGATAAATCATGAATTCCAAATTTACATTGAACAGTTGGGAAATTTACAACTACAGTACAAAAGAAGTTTTGCGGAATTCAGTTATTTAGAATAAGTAATCACAATGATCACTTGTGACATGTTGACTTCTAAGTGTTTAAGATTGGCAACTTGATACATGCAATTTAACAGATTCAGTATCTGTTCATCCGTGATACTGTATTTTGGGTAACGGTTGCAAAGAATTTTCACACCTACCAAAGTTTGCATTATGTTTCACAATATTACGCTACTTATCTTTGAGAATCAAAATTTTCTAGTGTGAATGCAATTAAAACCAAATATAATTCTAGCTTAGCAAACACCTACATAACCTCCTTTTTATGTATGTCAGTTAATTCATATTCTGTGCATTAATAAACTTGTGGAGAATATGCAATGCAATAGTCATATAAAAGGCAGAAAATACTGGCATAACAGTTAATAGCAACTGTTTTTTTTTGTTAGAGCATTCATTTAACGGCTGTTCAATAGTAATCTTTTTTTTTACTTAAGCCTACGATGAAAATATTAAGATAGCACAAACAGGGCATAAAAATGGAGGAAATGAATAAATCAAATAATTTGTAGTTTATCTTTACTACTATTCTTTTCTTTTTATAAGTGAAAGTGATCATATTCAGAGTTATTACAAGTTTAGAGTTTCATCAAGGGATATTTTTAATGGCTTCTTTTTAGGTTGCTTTCTGAAATACATTATTTACTTAAGAACTGGTTGATATTTTTGTTTTATGGAATCATGAAAGCTCTCGTGACAGGAATTAATGTGGCAATTCTTCTTTTAAATACTGGATAAATTTTAATCTAAGAATTTAGCTAATATGTTGTTTGGTACAAAGAATACATCTTTATATAATGAAAGATTAAGAGCCTCTTCCAATTACATTCATTTTTGAAAAGTCACTTTTGCACATCAGTTCTAAAGTCAAAATTTAATTTGTAAGTATCTTTTTATTAAAAACAAATTTATAAGATTATGGAAAAAACTCTTAAGTTGAAAGAAGAAATCAAAATTATTTTTTTTCTATTAAGTAATGTAACGTGTTCAAGCTTTTTACGAAACTATGGATTTTTTATGAAACTACCTAAAATTTAGTTTTTAAAAATCATTGGAAACATTTAAGTTGCCAAATAGATTACCAAGAAAGGCGAGGACCAAGAAAGGCGAGGACCAAGAAAGTGAGGCTTGAATATTTGTATCAGTATCTAAATTTTTAGTAACATTATTATGAATGAACACTTAAAATATTACAATACTAATCTTATAATTTCCTAAAAGCAATGTAATTTTCACATATTTTCTACACATGTGGACATCATTGATACTGTTATTTTAAAGAATATCCGTTTGAATAGGTCGGCACGCTTAATGCCCAAATATAGATAGTCATAGACTCGCCTGCAATTTATCAAATTCGTTCTGAATGGCACTTTGCGCCTGACTCGCGCGTATGGTCGGTAAGCCGGCCAGCGTGGCACTGAGGTGAGTGAAGACAGGACTGCGAGCTGGGTACAAGAAGTTTTTATATGAGTACATTACCTGTAAAAACATATGTCGTAATTTTAATTGCACTCCTTATGCCTTCGAATCTCTTGATGTTTTTGGAACTCTTTAGGTACACTTTTCTCAAAAAATAGAAGATACATGCCAGAACTGCGACAACAGCAAGGAACATCGGATTCACAATAGATGCTAAAGTGACAGCTCCCGCCATTATTAACAATTGCTGTAATAAAATTCAAATATTTTTATAAAATTTAATACAAATTTTGTCGATTTAGTATTGTAAACTATAAAATGGCTGAACTGATTTGGTTTAGATAGCGACAATTTTTAAAGACATATATATTACAAAAAATATGCTATGAATACAAAAAATACAAAACAATGTTTTGTTATGAGCAAGGAAAATTACAGAAATAATATAATCCATAATGTGTATATTCAAACCAAAAACAATTTTGGTTATTAGTAGGTTGTAATTTTTATGCATATACGCAGTTGAATTCATTAATAACAGAAGGTTGTCTATTAAAACATACACACAAGGAGGATTGGATGGCATTGACCTAGCACAATGATATGTGATGAAATATATACAATAATGTAAAATTTTTAAAGTTCTGTAACAAATTCATGTAAATTTGTGATAACAACTTTTGAGTCCTGTATTTGAGAAAAAATAAGCAGTGATAGACAGATGGACAAAGAAAAGAAGGTTTGCTTAATATATCTAGGAAACTGTTTGTCGCAGTCGATTTCTAACACAGACATTGTTAAAGTAAAATGTCCCGTCGATTGTTATAAACAGATTGAAAATCGACTTAAACGTTCTCGAGATATTGCGCTTCAAACATTTTCATGAAATGAAAAAAGTTCGTCTACGATAATTCAGAGACGTTCCGTCCGATTAGTTTATATGACCTACGACAAGATTTTTCATACTTGAAAATCGCTTCAAACGCTGCAAACGCAGAGGTTCTCGGCTTAAGCGTTTCGGAGATATTGCAGTTCAAAGAAAAGATTTTTTCAATACAACTAGGAAACCATTTATTGCATCGATCTCTAAAATAAACAAAAATTAAGAATGGTTTATGGAGGTTTGCTCAATATATCCTAGATTGAGCAAACCTTCTTTTCCTTTCTTTGACACTGGAGAGTAATCTGATATTTGTTTCGCTTTTTCATCAGATGTTTGAAAGCTTAAAAAAAATAACACATCTACCAGTACCCTTTAAAGTTGAGTGGCCACCTGTCTTTATATTGGGATAATATCTTCCACATTTGTAAATATAACTACATGCATACCATAATGGTGCATTGGTAATATTATCATAATGTGCATATTATTTATAAAACATTAACTCATATTTTATATTAAGATTTTTTTTTGAGCAAACATTTCTCAGAAATATATACATTTCTATTTCATGAATTTGTACATCATACATCCAATCATGTTCAAATTATTTTAAACATGATCAGATTGTTTTTAAGTTATTGCCGGAAAACTACGCTTCTCAACAAAAAAACTTAAGTGCCTTGAAGATACGGTCTTTTGATTGTGTTTTTTAGTTTGTACTATTTTAAAAGTAATAGTCGATAAACCTACTTGTTTTGTTAGTTATAGGTGACTGGTTTATAATTATTATGTGCAGGAAACATGGAAAAAAGTGTAACGACATAGTTGTTTTTATCTGCAGTGCATTTCTTTGTAGTAACAGCTTCGAAACCGTACATGGAACATAGTCAGACATGCTCTTGGCAGTTTTTTATTTTATTATAAAAAACAGGGTGTCTAACGTAAAGCAATTTTAATCGTTACAATTTAGTGCACATTTTATTACACTTTAGTTGTTTCCCGTCCATTTCGGCGGGCGTAAATTAAAATACGATGAGTAGGTATTGCGAATGCTGTCATTGAGGGGTTCGAGTAAGAGTGAGAAGGCATTATCGGAGAATCATAATAATTTTCTCACACGATTTGTTTTACAATCAGGTCATTGAAATGGATCAAGTTATTCTCGTTTTCTTGGTGATTGAATCTGAAACCTAAGGAATCTAAATAAGGCATTGACCTATGACATTTAAGTATTCAAATTTCAATTTGAGAATTTCAAATTATTATTACTTGAAATTGTTATAATTTGCAATTTTCTTAGTAAGACCTTTGATTTATTCAAATATAATTCTTTTCTAATAGCTCACAACAGGTAACAGCTTACCTGAGCGGCATCTAAAAATGCTTTGGGTAGTACTTCATCTACAGCGCCCATGTCCTTAGAGAATCGATTCATGATCCTTCCAATTGGGGTTACATCAAAAAACTTCATCGGCGATCGTATTATACCTGTATTAATTAAACAAAATTATTAATTGATTAAAAATTTATGTTTTTATTATGTATTAATAAATTGTTTGTAAGTAAAAATATTGTTCTAATTTGAAATTTACTAAAATGTGCTTATTTTCCTACTATGATTTTTTCAAATTTACCTTCATCCCTTAAACTTAAAACCTCCCTAATTCGGTTAGTTTTGACTTGGAGGAAAAAAGTCGTAGAACCTTTTTGACATAAAATTTTAAGCTTTACACATATTAGTTAAAACTTTTTTGTTTAACTTTTACCGTTTTAAAGTAATTATGAAAATATACTTTTTAAAATTGTTTTTCAACACTTGCCGACGTTGAAAACCTTTACACATTGTTTTTTTATCATTAAAACTATATTATATTAAATATGCAAAGTTGAGTGCCAAAATTTTGATTTTAAACCTTATTTGACTGACTATTATGACTGATAAAACAGATTAATAAAGAACCTGCTCTATTTCTGTATTATGCAATGTGAAGTAACGCAAAACTGAAAGCAGAATATGAGAAAAAGTGATTTCCAAGCCAAAAATAATTAAAATGGCTAGCAATTATCAAGTGGCTAAAAAGGAGCAGTCTATAACATTTATAATTTTGGTGATTCATTCACAGATGGATCTTTTAAATGGACACGACATCTGTTATATGGCTGGTTACACTAAAGTATAAATGTAAAAGGAACTGTTTAAAAATAAAACAATTTCATCATTATCAGATGTATAGCTACAAAAGCAAAATGCATTTTTCTGATTTATACAAAATAACAAACTGTATCTTAATAACTGTAAAGAAACAAACCAACATCGTCACAAACTTTCAATTGACTATTGATAATGGTAGTCCCATTGCTGACACTAGTAGTATTTCGTTTAAATATTGGTATGAAATATTACATAATATTCTTTTACGATTTTTCTAACTATGCCATTAAAGAATATTACACTAGAAATGAACCACTGTTATTACTCTGTAAAATATATATATTATTTTTAATAAACACTCTTAATTATTCATTTTTAAGTACATTTTTTATTTGTAGTTATGCAAATATTATGCAACCATAAAATTTTTTTTTCACAAAATTGCTAAATACATATTGTAATTATGCTTTATTTACGTGGTCATTGATAAGTGGAATTCTTTTGACTTTTCAATTATTTGATTTGATAAAAAATGTAATTATGTATAATAGGACATTAAAACTCCAAATAAAACTAACCTCTAAACATTAAATCATGCAAGGTCTGTGACGCTCTAATACAGCAGTTGTAGAAGTGGAAAGCCCTCAACAGTCCAACTATCAGAATTAATATCACAGTCACTCCGCCAACAGTTATCAACGCGTTCGGAGGATAAATAAACAACTGGCCAACACTTGGAACATCGTTATCAGTGTAATTGCTTATTGATGCTTCAGTAATGGAGTGGACTTGAAAACATCGTCAGAATTTTCGGTTGTGGTGAAGTTAGGTGCACTATGATGTTGGCGTTTTTCTTCTTGAGAAGTCCTAGAGAAAAGTCATGAATATAAAAAATTACAATACACTTACCACCGAAATTACATAAAATACATGTTTAAAATATACTATATTTAAATTGATAAAAAGTTTGTTACATTCATTTTCTAATTAAATTTTAAACGTTTTGGGGAATAATTCGGTATAAAACTAAATAATTTGTTATAAAAAGTTTTATTCTTATTCATTTTAAGCCTTATTCTTATTGTCTATAACACATTTTAACCATTTCGCCATCTACTATATTCCTTTGCGGCGTCTCCATACGCCGATCGCTTTTAAGCATAAATAAATAAACACGTGTGGCACTCGGGGACTGCCGCGGTAAAGCTATTGCATAGTATTTTTTTTTTGAGGAGGTGCCCTAACGCCGAAACTCTAAGCAGGCATGAGTCACCAGATTGCGGGGCGAAGAGGGGGATTACGCATGCGCAGTAACGCCGATACAACCAATACCACCTAGAGGCGAGTTGCTGAAATAAAGAGACAAGCGTGATATTTCAAAAAGTCATTAAAAGTTCTGCTATTCATCCATAGATGGCAAAAGTAAAAAGTATCACCGCTGTGCCGGTCGGAGTGGGGGGTGTTAGGTTATTTTCGTTACGGAATTTCTGGATTCGGTCTCCACGCTCAAGGCCCGTGATAGCAGCTATGCAATAGCTTAAAATTCATGACTTCTAACTTTCCTTTTATTTTATCTTACAAACTTTCAATGACTTAAGGCTTTTGCAAACAAAGAGTAGTGACTAACGTAAGCGCTTGCTTTAGTTTATATTATATTAGCTTTTACCCGCGGTGCTACTTGCGTGGTCATCGAATGAATTTTTTCGTCTACCTATATAAATTAACGTGTATATGTTTTCGGTGGACTCCAAAACGCCTGGTTTAGCGCTAATGAAATTCTCAGGACTATTTTTGGAAATTCTATGTCATTTTGCTTACCAATTCATACAATTACTTTTATATTTTTCTTCGATTTTCAAACATTCATGATTAAAAGAAGTTTGGTAGTAACCGGTTTAATAGATTTTCTTTTCGGTTTTTAGCTGATTTCGTTTAATATTTTCTCTAAAAATTAATACATGTTCTTTGGGTATAGTAAGGCACTGTAACTATAGGTACGTGCTAAAACTTCGTCATAAGAGTTATCTGGCTATAGATAACTATAGTCCGATAACTTCTCACGGATAGCTATATATACTGCTATCCGTGCGAAGTTGGGAAGGGTCACTAGTATTAAAATAGAACATATAATGTGAACTGAAAATGCATAAACTTCCGCGCAGTGTTCTAAATCAAGAGAAATTATATATCAGTCGATGGCGTCGGCCGAATGAGAAAATTAAGTAAACATTACAGATGTGCAGATTTCAACTTACACGAAAATAGTATTGTACGAGAAAAATCGATAATGACTTAAATAATTGCTGTGGGTAGATAGGTAGCTGTATGTGTTACACAAAATTTACCTGTATCTATTTATAGAATTTGATAATAAATAAAAATACACTGTGACATTCTGAATCTTATAAAGCAGACAAATAAAATGGTTATTTCCATATCGGATATTGATATTGTATGAAAACAAAAATTTAATAATAATTGTCTAGCCCTGTTTTATTCCCAGATATTCAGTTGAAATAAAGTTGGCGTTAGTCGAGCATTATTTTGTGAGTTTTGGCGTGACTTTACATTAATACCAAGTGAAGACTATTAATTAGGGGGAATAATAACAGTACCTAAGTAAAAAATTATTAATTTAGTGTATATATATATATATATATATATACACTAAATTAATAATTTTTTATTGAAATATATATATATATATATATATATATATATATATATATATATATATATATATATCAATTTTTGCGAAGATAGAGAAAATAGTTTTATAATCGAAAATATATTACTATAGTTCTATTAGGTCGCAGAAAAAAAAAAGTTTTATCGTATTTTGAAAGTAAAAAGTTCTAGCAAAATCTCTTTGGTTGTTCTGTTTATATCTGGCTAGTTTTGGTACTACCAAATAAATGACATTTAAAAAAAAAGTGAAAACGGTGTCACGCCATTTTTTATTGTTTTTCTGCCCACCAAAATGAGTAAATCTAATGTAGATATTCGATACGTTTTGAAGTTTTATTACAAAAAGAGGAAAATGCTACATAAAGCGTGAAAAAAGTTTGTGATGTTTATGGACCTAATGTAGTGTCGATAAGAGTAGCACAACACTGGTTCAAGCGATTTCAGTCCGGTAATTTTGATGTCAAAGATGAACCTCGATCTGGTTGACCTGGTACGGATAAAATCGATGCCATTTAAAAAAAAACTAGAGCTAGATCGGCATACTGATTGTCACGACATAGCTAAAGAGCTGGGAATTTACCATAGAACAGTTTCGACCTATTTGAAAAAAGACGGATATACTAAAAAAGCTCGATATTTGGGTTCCACACAAGCTCCCTAAAAAAAATCCAATGAATCTGTACTCATATGCGATTCTCTATTGAAACGTAATGAAACTGAACCTTTTTTGAGAAGATTGATCACTGGTTATGAAATATAGATTAGCTACGACAAGTACATGCGAAAAAAAAATCATGGTCAAAACAAGCAAGCTCCAAAGAGACTATAGCGAAACCCGGATTAACTCGCAATAAGTTGATGCTATGTGTATGGTGGGAATGGAAGGGCATTATTCATTGAGCTTTCACCATCAATTCGGATCTCTACTGCCAAAAGCTGATGAGACTCAAGCAAGAAGTAGAGAAAAGACGGTTGGAATTGATCAACAGAAAGGGTGTGATTTCTCATCACGATTACGCCAGACCACACATCTTTAACCACTCAGCACATATTAAAAGAGTTTGGTTGGGAAGTGTTAATTCATTCACCATATAGTCCTAACCTTGCACCCCCAGATTTTCTACTGTTTCGGTCTCTACAGAATTCTTTAGGTAATGTTAGGTTAACATCAAGAGAGGACTGTCAAAACTACTCGTCGCAAATTTTTGATCAAAAGTACCAAAATTTCTGCAGCAATGGGATTATGTCATACCTACAAAATGACAAGTTGTTGAACAAAATGGGGTACACATACACACAAACGCACATAGTAAATAAAATATGATGAAAAATTATCTTGAATTTGTATATAACATATGAAAAAAACTTTTCCCGCGACCTTTATATTACTATACAGGTCAAATAGAAAACGGCGTTGTTCATTCAGCATTTTATTGAATAGTCAAAAATGGTCACTGTCGATTTCAGCAAACCCAATGACAAGCAAATTGTCCAATATAAAAACAGATGAACCTAAAAAGATTAACATAAAGTCAAATCATGAATATTAATATTGTCAAATCGTAATTATATGGACGATGATTCCAGGATTTCTCATTTTGTGCAGTTAATAGAACAAAAACTCAAACATACAAATCCATGTTTTCGCACGGGTATCTTCAAAATTTTTTTTAATATTTTTATAATTCTGCAGACGAATGTCGCACAAGAGATGATAGACTGACACTTAAAATAATTAATCCAACTTAATTTGGACGTCCTACTTATTGACGTTGTAACAATCAAACAATAACTCGGTTTATTTTCAGAAGTTATTCTATCACAATGTAATTCGTTCTTCTTACACTTTCTTTTGTTACTGCTTATGTAACAATCTGTAAACCTACTAGAATAAATAATATCATGTTTCAAAATTTTTTTATTGATAACACTATATTTTATTAACTAACTTAATTATTATAATTAAAATAATTGTATATTGTTTCATTTATTTCGACAGTGGTACATCACTATTGAATATATACAGGTGGAATTGATCAAGCATCTTTTCAAAAATATTCCTAATCTCCTTTTTTAGAACAACTTTTCCAAAACAACTGTAGCAAAAATATATCATGGAAAATATGCTTATAAATAATATAAAATAATTAAAAATAAAGCCCATTAAACGCTCGGCCAGCCTGAAGCACGAGCGCCTCGCACCGCGCGCCGCCGTCGCCGCCGTCTCACGACGGGTGGCGGCATCTAGTCATTTACCTAAATGACACTTGATGTTGTCAGTAATGTAAAGGTCGCCGAAGGTATTATTAAATTAGTGTCTCATTTTCCACACGAGTTCCACTCCCTTCTAAACAAACAAGACAAATTAAGGCAAATTATCGTTTAAACGATACACCGCACGCAATATTAATTGTGGGCTCGCAGGTTATTGACAGTCAGGGTAAGTTTCACAATGAAGTCTTAGCGCCGCAACAATGTCACAACTGCAAACTCCCCAACAATAAATGTTTGTATATTTGATAGCAGTGAAAGGCACTGTTATTAAGCACATAAATATTAATCACACGCAATCTTAATATCAAAAATGTCAATATTGTAAATGTAACACTTATACAATACCAACTTGTTGTTGAACTTCGTGAAGTACAAGGACAAGCACGCATACGCATGCGTACACTACTATTAACATGAAAGATGCATGATCGATTCTATACGGTATACCAGGTCGTGGCGTAGCGTACGTATGAATGATATAATTGCGAAAATGTGAAAAAAGTACAAAATCTAAAACACGTTTTAAGATCTTTGTCAGTCTGGTAAAATATTTCTATATAATTTACTTTGTTCTTTATATCGTCTGCTTTACATAAATATGGAAAAATATTTAGAATTATTTCATATACACCTAAAAAAATTCCGTTTGGTTTACAACAAATATGTCTTATATATCAATCGCCGACGTTGAGAAAGTTAATGTATTAATACTTTACAATTATGTACATTGCAAGTATTTACTACGATATATATACAATAAGAAAATTGTCTTACCAAAAAGCTATAAAATAATCAAAAAACGATGCTAATGCTTGAGTGCCTGTGAATAACAAAACTGCAAGTATAATTCCAAACCAATTTGTAGCCGCTTTGATATAGTGCATCCCAACAGATCCTTGAACTGCGCCTGTTTAATTAAAGTAATTATTAGTTGCTGTACTAAGTACATACATATGCGAAAGAACAATGGATTAATCAGGTTACCTTTAGATGATTCTTCAGCATTGATAACTACAGGTTTCTCTACGAGAAATTTATCTGAACCTTCAAGATTTAGGTCAGCCAAATCTGCATATGATGAACATAATGACATACTCTGCAAAAGGATTTGTAATACATGAGTAGTTAATTAATTTTATTTAAAGGATCTATAGTTATCGCAAAATCATTTATACATGAATGAGAAAGAGACGTGATTATTTTAAGATCAAAATTGTTATTACAATGTATAACAGTATGTACTAAAATCAAAATGCTTAACTTGATTACAGAAACTAGAGATATGTTACTTACCCTTAAAGAAGTAATAGATGACACGCTGTTGATTCTGGATCTGTTACGTCTTTGCTTGATAGACCTCTCTCTGCTGACTTCCCTCTCATAGTCCGATCGATCACTTTCTATTTGCTTTTCAGTTTCAGACGGGATCAGTAAACGAGCATATTCTAAGGAGCTTGTCGCTATAGAGTGGTAGGACCCTTGCATTTGTATTCTTCCCTGAAAACAATAAAACAAGCTGCAAAATAATTGTTAATTCCTACACAGGAGTAAATAAAAAACACATCTATATATTTAATTGATACATTTAAATAACCCAAGTCACAATAAGATGTGATCATGTGGACTCAATTTAATAACCTAATCTTTGATTCCATTTGCTATTTCGGCTGTGGAATCGTTTTATTGCATGGATATTGAACTGAAAAGCCTTTTTTAATATATTGACTAGATAAATTATTAACCAGTAGAGCTAAATATTACAGTAATATAATATTAACTAAAGAATAGTTGTAGAGCATGGCATTTTGGTCCATTTGTAAAAAAGATAAAAAACGTTCTTAGCCATTTTTGTACTTTTTCATTATTGATGAGAATAATACAGAGTAATAATTTACATGCCATAACAGCTTGAAGAATTTTGAAATTCAAGTTCTGACATTTTTCTTATATAATACATTAAAATGTATTTTCATATCTTGTATGTGCATGATTTATAGGCTGAGGTTTCTTGTATTTTTCAGAAGCAGTTTAAAAAAATTAGAATCTTAATTACAACAGAATAATTTATAAATGTAAAAGTAATATATGTAAGAAAAAATTAAAATTATTTTATGAATAATGGTGATAGACATAATTATAAGTTAGTCAACTACAAATAGTGCACTTATTCAATAAGATTCCTGAGGATATATGGAAAAGCACCCTTATATAATAATAATATAACTCACGCCCATTTCCCAAAAGGGTAGGCAGAGAATATAGATTTCCATATGGTACGATCTTTCCATATCTCCCTTACTTCACTGATATCCATCAATCTTTTCATGTAACCTCATCAGTTTCTGGTGCTTAAAATTTAACCCTTTTTTAATATGCCAATATGGTCTGCATAAGACTTTCTACAGCAACCCTTGCCGACTTTTCCATCACACACATTCGCTCTATAGATTTGTTTTGTCAGTCTACTTTCATTCATCCTTTCCCGACGTCTCATCATGCCTCTTTCTACTCTAGTCACTACATCTACCATCAAACCACACCGCTCTCTGACATCACTGTTCCTACATCTATCTTTCAGAGGCAACCCACATGTTACGCAAAGATCGCATCTCCACCGCATTGATTCTACTTTCATTTTTCCTTTGCCATACCCAGTTATCACTACCGTACATAAGCGTAGGGATCAGGACCATATTATGAATAGTAAATCGCGCTTGTTGCGAGACGCTTTTACTAGATATTCATAATAACGAGCAAGGCCCTATTCACTTTATTTCCCGCTTTCACTTTCCCTTCGATATATCCGTCACGTTTACCATCATTTTTAAACAGACTACCCATGTATATAGTCATTCACTTGTTTGGCTTTTTCATCCATCATTTTTGGAAATTGATGGATGATACGATAAGGTTTTTTCGTTAAAATAACGCTATAATGTCGTAGAGGGGTACCACTAAGTTTAAAGCAATAAATAAATAACTAAAATAGGGAGATTGCAAACTCATAGCCCTCTCGGACTCAACGATTTAATACCTACTATAACTGATTTGCAACAAAAATTTGGTTGCATTGGAGCTAGTTGGTCGAAAAAGCTAGTAAATTACTAGATAGTCAATGAAATGAAGGGTCTGACTTACTTAAGCGGTACCCCGCTGCCATATTATAGCGCCATTTAAACAAACAAACAAACCTTATCTTGTCATCCATCAATTTCTTTAATTAAAATATATACATACTTATAGGCGTCACTTAATCGAATTTGATTGGTCAACGTGAGGTATTATTTTTAACATTTTAAATGTTCGCTTTTCTTTTTTGCATTGCGGCTTTTTAACATTTTTAATTATTTTTTTTTTGGTATGCACCCCCTTTTATGTTTGAGGGCGAAAGTTACATATTTTTTTGTTGTTTGTATGCTAATCCTAGCCTGCAATCTAAATTACAACTTTCTAAGACTTCCGGAAGTTCCCTAATTTTACACATAAACCAGCACCCCTGTTTTTAATAGGGATGGGGGGTGAAGATTACAGATTTTTTTTCTTGTTTGTGTGTAAAATAGTTTAAATCTTGGCTTGCATACAGAATTTCAGTTTTCTAGAGCTGCGAGAAGTTCCCTAGTCCTGTACATAGACCTGCAGCTCTCTTATGGGGGTTGGAGGATGAAGGTTATATATTTCTTATTTTTTATTGTTTGTGTGTAAATATTAGCCTGCATTACCAAATTTGTTTCAAATTTCACGTCACATGTATGTTTGAAAGTAAAGACAATACCTATCACGTGTCTAAGATCCCTACCACATTTAACAAGAGCTGATAACCTTGAAACGGCTGAACCAATTTCGACGAAACGTGTCTGAGAACCACAACTAGAATAGCAGATTCCAAATAAAAAAAGCGCTTCTAAATCGGTTCACTCGTTTAAGAGCTACGGTGCCACAGCAGACACTCAGCCACACAGGCACACACAGGCACACGTACACGCACACACACGCATTTGCGTTGGGGGTTAAAAAGCTACTTTTATGTTTAACAATAAACTATATATAACATGCTTTTCTGTTATGTATTAAAATGTATGATTTTCTGCTTAGAAAATTATGTCACAAATAAATGTAAACATTTTAATGATTTATTATAAAAAAAGGTAAAAATGCTAAACAAGGTGCAACAATTTTTATGGATCAAACACTTTAAATTAGGTAATTTTAAGCTTTGACCGCCTTGTTAGAGATAAAACCAGTGCCATTTGTCAA
This sequence comes from Eumeta japonica, assembly GCA_005406025.1. Taxonomy (NCBI): domain Eukaryota; kingdom Metazoa; phylum Arthropoda; class Insecta; order Lepidoptera; family Psychidae; genus Eumeta; species Eumeta japonica. The sequence goes on from BGZK01001840.1 coordinate 80,650, forward strand.
AAATGGAGCAAGACCAACATGTTATTAGATATCATATTAATGAATAAATAAGAAAAAATCCATTGCGCATTAACTTATTTTTTTTAAACAATAAAACCTGTAAAGATTTTATTGTTTACCGAATGGCAAATCAAATTTTTATACTCCGGATATACTCCTTGACAAAAGGGTAAAAAAAAAAACGGAATTATTAATTTACGTCATTGAATACCCTAGTTTATTCAAAGACATGGAATATATCTAACCTAACATGATGTTAGAAGAGATAAAATATGGTTACATTTTCCATGATGATAATGTGGTCGGCGTTGGTGAGGTAGTGAAGCTGATGAGTGACGAGAAGACGCGTTTTATTGCGCAAGTGCGTGCGCACACACTTATCGTACAGCTGACGGCCCACGTGTGCATCCACCGCCGATAGCGGGTCGTCCAATAGGTATATGTCTGCTTCTCGGTACACCGCTCTGTGAATGACAACAATGTATTAAACCAATTCACTAGCTGAATATAGATAATAGAGTAAAGTATAGGCTGAAGAAAGATAATAGAATTAAATAAAATTACCTAGCAAGATTTATACGTGCTTTCTGCCCGCCCGATAACGAAGAGCCTTTATCACCAACCAAAGTTTGATCACCATTAGAAAACTGCTGAAAATCCTTCTGCAGAGAGCAAACCCTTACAACCTCATTATATCTGAAATAACAATAAAAAATGAACTGAAATATTTGTATTTTTAGAATATTATTTTTGACTGAATCTTAAAGCAGTTAAAAAATAATAAAATTTAAAGTTAACAGCATGGTTTTTATTCTATTATGAATAAATATTTGATTCATTAATGATATCTAAAATAGTATGAGTTTGTCTAAGTTTTTTATTCAATGGTGTTCCTTTCACAATTTAATGTCCGTTTCAATATGTTTATTCAATTTTTGTGAAGCACAAATGAAATGCAAACTTGATTAGAATTCAGAATACAGTTTTTTTTATATAAGCCTTCATTTAAGAAAATGTCCCCGAGTCAATTGATTGCTAGAAACATTCTACAACATATATGGGTAAGCCATTAAAAATTGGATACTACTCTTATAAAGAGTGACGAGAGAAGTATGGACTTCTGCAAAGGGTAAAAAGACTATTACAATCCAATATCAATCTCAAGATCTTTCTTTGCGATCTAGTATAAAATTATTTAGTCTTTAAAAAAAATAAATGTATATATTTATACATGAAATAGCATGTTGTACACATATGAGCCTTTTAATAGTCATAGGACAGAAATTATCATAATATATTAAAGAAAATGGTATCCAAATTATTAAATAGAAATAAAAAAGATATAAAAGACTAATTATTAATTAACTCGATTGTTTGAATAACTTGGGATGAATAGTAATCCAAAAAAACATGAAATCGCAAAAATCAAAATATGAAAAAGTAATAATTATTTTTAAAAAATTTTATAACCGTCGGTATTAGTGATCTAGAAATATTTTCGGAATAGAGAACATGAAGTATGGATAGAGATGAGGTTGAACTAGATTTGCATGTTTTGCATGTGTCTGCATAGTTGTATTCTAATTGTCTTAACACATAGTCATATAAGTATACAAGGATATAATTGGCTGTTATTTTTGTATATTCAAAATAAAAAATATCAAAAAATCATTTTAGCAAAGTGAGCCTCGTAGTTATTAAGTACTAAAAAATATGCAGTTTAATAAAAGTCAAATTTTGATCAATCATATTTGACGTCATTTTAACTTTATTTACTAACGTCATATTAACTTTAACAAGCCAAAAAAGAACACATAAATATCTCTGACTTTTACAATGAAATATCGTTATGCATGCAAATAAGTAAGCAACCAAAATTAAATAACTTTCCTAAACTCAGAGCCGAGAAAAAGAGTAGCCAGCTCCTCATTTTCTCTCTGAGATGCAGATGCATCTCACATGACATGCATTCCCATTCCCATATTATTTATATAAAAAATACAAATTCGCGATGAGCGACTTCTAAACATAAATATTAAGAACTCCAGTTATAACGTTTGTCTTTTCTCGCCGCCCGGAAACTGTTTAAAAGAGATTTTGAGAAAAAAACAATAGTTGAATTTTTTCAACTGTTCGAATGTATATCATGTTCATTGTTCAATTTACTAATAATTTACTAATTTATGTAAATCAACTGGAATTTTCAGCTATATGAAAATGATGGATTTGTAATGAGAACAAATAAAATAAAATTGGGACTTAATCTGTGAAAACAAAATTACGAAGGCCTTATATTGTATCAAAAAAAAATTTTTTTCAAGGTGAGCAACGCTGTACCAGTGACACGACACAAATGATGAAATTGCTAAATTTTCACTTTATAGAATTTCTTAAATTTGTAGCCCACATCTAACAAAATATTGTCTGTGATGCAATTTATTGATGGTGTTAGTCATAGTAACAATATAAAAAGTAATCAATCATAAAACCAGAAAAACATAGTAAGTTTACCCACAAACCTGATAAGGAACCTAATCTAATTGTTGTATAGGTATTTCATTTCTTATTATTATATATTTGTATTCACACGGCAATTAGATAAAAAAAGTAAGGAAATAAAAAGCTTCTAGTCATTCATAACAACAAAACATTTATAAAATTATGAGAATTCTTTTTCTCATATTTTATAATGAACATATTGCGTCAGGTTTTCAATCGCCCCACTGCCAAGGCATACCCCCCCACAATCTTTTCATTTCAGTTCGAAGGGTTCATGCCCTCCATGTTGGTCTAGTGAGGGTCGGGGGCTGCTAACGGCCGTGGTCACCAGCGACATGTGGTAACGAAGTCCACGACCGACGGCTTAATATGCTCTCCGACGTACCAGGCGAGTGGTTTAAATTGGCTTAAATTAAAAATTCGTTGGTCAATTGACCCGTGGTCAGATCGAACCCGGTATCTCCGGGTTCAAAGGCAACGAACGCCCTTAATCACTGAACCAGCCAGACATGTTTATAACGCTTATTTAATGTAAATAGATTTGTGAAAATTTTACAAAACATAGTTACATAAACAGTATCTTTGATGCATGAAATTATATTTAGCAAGATAAGGTTTAATAAAGGTGCTATGCTGTAATGTAATCATTCATGGAGCGCACTATAAGTTTCTGGAACTGGCCACTTACATCAACAATATTTAAAAAGTAATTATTACATTTGAAAATGGAACTCTTTGGCTGTAGAATACAGTTTGTTTCATCTCTCAACTGTCAATGGTTTTTACATTGTGGCGTCATTTCAAAAATTACGTGTCTTCATCACTATGGATTTAAGTCGTGAAAATTTTCGTAGTATGATTTTCTACGATTTTAAGTATAATTTGACAGCTCAGCGCAGCCTCGCTCGGCTTCGAACTGCTTAAGATGATGAAGCACCATGCAAGACGACTATTTATAACTGGTTTGCAAAATTCAAGCGCTCCGTGTCAATCTTAGTGACGAATTTCGTGGTTGTCGTCCGTCCACCGCTGTGAACAACAAAAACATCGATGCTATGCACCGTATGATCGAAATAGACAGGCATGTGACCTACCATAAGATTTGGGCATCTTTAGGCATAGACATAAGTTAAATACAATCAATCCCATACAAACATTTGTATATGAATAAGCTGTGCTCGCGGTGTATCCCACACAATTTGACTGAGGCTCACAAAACGGACCGCGTCACTTGGTGCAATGCCATGTTTACCAGGTTCAAGAAAGGAACGTCAAATTTGGTGTGGGACATAGTAACAAGTGACGAAACATGGGTTTATTGCTACGACCCTTAAACAAAGCAGCAATCGACTGTATGGGTCTATCGAGATGAGCCAAAACTAACCAGTGGCCCGCAAGCAATGAACCTCTAAGCGAATTTTTTAACAAAACTGGACAAGTGGCTACTGTTGCTGTGAAAAATTGTCGTATGGTGAATAGTGATTGGTACACGACTATTTGTTTGCCGGAAGTTATCGACGAACTCAGTAAAAGTAATCGTAAACATAACCACAACAATGCCAGTCCTCACAGGGCCAAATAGAAAAATAAATTTTTGAAGGAAAAAAAAATTAAGAACTTATGCGCAATCTCATATAGTCCCGATCTGGAACCTTCATTTTTTTTTTTGTTTGCAAAAATTGAGAACCAATTATGCGGTCAATGATTTTCATCAGCAGAAAAAAGCTGCCAAAGAGTATAAAAAACACGTTTCCGAGGTTTTAGGAATGTAGGAGATCCAAGGGAGGAGTAGTATAATTTTTTTCAAAATTGGTTTATTCATATGAAAAAGTGCATTTATGCTAACGGAGAATATTTATTTTACTTAACAATATTGTATTATGATCTACTTTCCTCTCAATGTTATCTAAGAAAATAAAACTGTTTAATTTTGGCTATGACTTGTAGTCCTGATGTCTTAATTTCAATAATGTATGTTGAGTGTGATATAAAAATACTTACCTAAAATCATCATATGGTAAACCAAACAGTATATTTTGACGGACGGTACTTCCAAACACCCAAGGTTCTTGTGAGGCATAACTGATTTTTCCATTGATTTCAATACTACCCGATTCTAAGTTAAGCTCGCCCAGGATGGTTTGCAGCAATGAACTCTGAACACGAAAGTGTGAGCTAATGTAAATATTTAAAATATTATTATAACAGACAATTTAAACTTAGTATATTATAGTATTTCCATTTATTGTTCCTCATTTGCCATTTATTTGCCAATTTATCACTGTTTGAAAGTTTATTAATTAGCTTGCTCCAGTATGGGCCTAGAATAAATTCCTTCAATTTATACATTGAGGAATCTCTCCGCCAATTACCCCACCTGGATCCCCATCCCAGTCCTGTCGGTCCTGCTCTTGATTTTTGTCCAAGTCATGCTTTCATTTTGATTCCTCATACCTGTTTTCGTTGGATCTCCATGACGTTTTCGGTTCCAATCCTGCCGTTTTCATTTCCAGAGACGATTGGAGAACAATTTTATTTCATTATTAATGAAGATCATTACATACTTATGAAATAGAGTTTGGTGAAATAATTTGAGAAGTCCCGTTCTTTTATTCTTATGTTTATCATAAAAACGGATCATTTATTTCGTAGATTTTAAGGAATTATTAAAATGAGTATAAAATCTATGTTATCTGCACAATACAAATAAAATCAGAATAAAGGGGTTTTACATCTTGAGTTCCACTTTTAAATATAAAACATCTTTTACTAAAAATATCATGAACTCGTTTTCATTGTAATTTTATCTGTTACAATGTTTGCGTCCTTTTCACTAGATGACCGATTTACATGTTTTTTTTTTCTTAATTCGTAATTTTGTTATTTGGCCAGGTTACAGAATTTATACGTAACGCACAAGATAAGTAGAGGCAATAATGGTGAATGAGTCCAAAAAAAAACACTCGGGTGCTTAAATGGGTCACTCTGAATAAACTGTAAGAGATATATTAAATTAATGTGCTAAATAATTTTAGATCTTAAAGTCCTACAAAAAAAATTTGCAATAGCACGTCTATCTTCTATGGACGACCCACAATGAATATTTTCATCTTTCAAATAACACCCAGCGGATGGTTTATTATTTTGCATTAAAAAAAAATCTGAGGCATGTGGTATAAAAAGAGATCTTTATGTAAATAAAATATAGGTCTCCAGTTTCGAAAAATAAAACCATCATACATATAACTAAAATATCTAAAAATATGATTAAATGAAAAATATATATCTTATTGTTATTTATCTCATAATAACATTCTACTTTATTTATGAAAACAACCATTTGATTACAACAATCATTTGGAACAGTGCACACAGCTAGTTATTAATATACCTGATCAAAAACATCCTCTCCAAAATTTCACAATATTTTAAAACATAATTAAAAGACTCACACAAGTAATTTCAGCTAAAAAATATTTCTCAGCAGTTCTCTCTATGCAAATTCTTTCCAAAAAAAATCACCATTTTATGAGAGCTCCGAAACTATAGTTCCGATCGATTTGAAATTCGGCATGGTTACTCTTTACGAGACGTAGACGCGGACAAACAATTTTAAAAACAATTTTTATTCATCATTTTATATTTTTGCGGGCCGAACCGTGGGCTAAAGCTAGTAAAGTAAAAATTTAAATCAATCCTTCTGACATTAAACACATTCTGGCTCGTATGTTTGCCTACATTATACCCTAATATACTATTGTGCTAATATTCTTAGGGCAGTAATAACTCTCTTGTGTGACAGTAATTCAATAATAATTGGGATAAAAATTAACCTTTCCAGATCCCACCGGTCCAATAATTCCCACAAGTTTTCCTTTTAAGATCTCAATATCAATGTCTTGCAATGTTGATGCTACTTCGCTTGCACCCCATTTTGCATTGCCTTTTGTAATTTTAACAGACGTTCTTGACTTCTTATGGTCTATGTGTGCTGCAAACAGATTAATAGATATAAACACATAGTAACATTATTATTTATTTAACACAATTCAATCTACACAATATGTTCACTGCCACTTAGATCAAAATAGATAGTCATTCAACATTTTTATAGGTGAAAACTCAACATGTAATATGTATGAATTTGAACACCTTTAATTGAATTTTATCTTTTTATTTCACTCAGTATTACATTTTATTTTGCATACACCAGTATGTAAAATAAAAAAATATTGAATTGATTGAAATTTAAAAAGGGAATTTTAAAATAGGAAATGGGAGGGATAATTAAGGGGGCTTCTATTGTCATGTGATCAACTCCGTAAACAACAAATTTTCTCTATATAGATACACATTCACACAACGATAGATAGTTTCGCCTTTTGGCCACCGCACGCCCCGGAAGTTTTACGTTTTCCATTGGATAACAACTATGATATAATTAACTTTCGTTCAAGAACGAAGATTAGTGGCCAGTGCTGTTATTATTGTTATACAAACGAAACAGAGAAGTTTGTAATGCGAAATTAAGTTGAGCAAAATAATAAGTGCAATAACTAAAGAAAATCCCCAATGTACATACATTTTAAGTTGTCGTTGATTAAATGAAAACATTTCATCAATAGTAATTATCAGATTCTCATTGCAGAAATATTATATATAAATCTACACACAAATAAAATTGTCTGTCTCTGATTTCAAAACAATTACGTTTTTATTAAATTGATGAAGTTATTTATTCGTATCAAACCTCAAACAATTCTTTAAAATATTTTGTCAGTCTATTTGTTTGTCTGGAGAAACTTCGGAACGGCAGAATTTATGACGGTGAGATTTTCACTGGAAAGTAGAACATATTGGGTTAAATTTCAGTACTTATTATTCCGAAAATTTAGGGTTCTTGTATGAATATTTAAAAACGCTTACTTAAAAATGGAATGAATATCGGAATTGAATCTAGGTGGTGAAAGTGAAAAGTGGAACCAGGATTGAGATCGGAATCAGAAACGCAACTTTTAAAAACGAGGTCGAAAAACGATATCATGATGGATGTCAACAGTTGATATAAACGATGTAAGAATTCATTCTAATATATCCCCACGAGCTAAACTGTGGGAGAAAGCTATCCCTCCCACAATAAAATCATCGATAGGTTTTAGGCTTTTTGAAAATCAATAAGAACCTTTATATTTTATCAGATTTTAATGTATGAATTTAATTTAAAACTTAATATAAAACCACAACGGCAGCTGGAAATCAATGAAAATATATGATCAATTTTAGTGATCCGTGAGAATAAAAAAGAACCTTTTTTTGTTGTGATTTTAACGATTTTCCTATACGTCAGGTGGAAGTTAAAGAAAGGATATACGATACATTTTTAGAGTACCATGATTATAACTAAGCAGCCTTGTAGTTTTACCGATTCAATAAAATCTAGTATGACGATAGTTAGAAGTCAACAGAAGAACATACATAATTTTTTAATTATATATATATATATATTTTTTTTTTAATTGTGTAAATAACAAAGTGAGACACTTAAACTTTCACTCTAGATTTTTGTAAAAATGGTCTGAATAATAATAAAACCAATCATATATCGTTTTTTAAAACATTATTTTGTCCATTTTTTATAAAATTTTAAATATTTCCATGTCTTTAATTTGCTTTTTTTTTGGCTTTTCTTTATTCGCTTTTGTATTTGCTTATTTATCATTCTTTTTAAAAAAAGAATGTTTCCTTAATATTAATAATGAACGGCCAAAAAATATGTTAATTAATAATTGCATTTTCACATTTTTTTTTAATTTAATGTCTTTAAATTATTAAAGATAGGACGAAAACAGTTAAGATGTTATTTGTGCTCCATTATAAATGGAATAAGTAGAGCTTTCCACTCGAAGCCAGCTAACTCCCTTTTAAATTTTAGTTAAATCGGCAAAACCATAAGCATTTAGTCACATTCGCAGAACCCTAAAAAATAAACATTTGATAATCTTTATTGTAGACAGCTTTCAATCCCCGGAGCTTCACCAGTGTGTACGTAGAAAGATTTCCTACAACTTTCGTATCAACTAATAACATGTTTCTATCACGATTGCGATCCGCTCCACGTCCTCGGTTTTGTCTCGATTTAGATTCTGAAACCGGTCCCGTTCTTGATCTCGATTTCAACTCTCTCCTTCACCTTCGATTCCAAGGAATTTTAAAGTGTTTTTCAATTTTTATATAGAAACCCTAAATAAGTCTGAACTAAAAAGTACCTCAAAGGTAATCTCATAGGCTTTTTTACATACGAGTGAAAGTCGTACCATGAGGGATTCAGATGTTCCAAAGATACCCCGAACAAACAGTCAAACAGACAGACAAATTTAAAAGATTATTTGCATTAACATAAACCTCCTAATAATTATGAATACAACAAAAAAAGAAAGCAAACATATCCATCCAGCCACGCTTAGTGATGAACTTGCACTCAACCAGAATTATATTTTTATTTATAACAATATAATTATTTGAATAAAATATTTCTACATAAACAATTGAATGAAGACCCTAACATGCAGTGCGGAAAGCGCTCGATTTACATTCACTATTTGATGATTCAAATATACTAGAGATTGCTTTTTATATATACTTGGTTGTGCTATGATTGTACTAGAGCGCTCAGTAAGTTGGGTTGTAAGTTGCAAAATATTTGAAAATAATGACATGCATGCGCATATGTCATGGCCTTTTGCACGACAAAACTTCACTCTCTCACAGCCAGTGGTACACTAACCTATAACAAACAAAATTGCGCTGTGGAATACCCAATTCAGTGAAATCCTTTACACGCCATGGCATAATCGACTATATTCATACGTTGCCGAAGGTATAATTTTGTTTAACATTTTTTTCGGATTTCATGTATGAAAATAAATAGTTTTGGTAGATATTAAGCTAATACATTACCTAAAGCAATTTATTATTGTTTAATATAAAAATTATATAACTTCACCTAAAGAATTCTGAAGACACCGAAACAGGTCAAAACGTATGGTTGCAAAGTCAGGGCTATATGGTAGATGTATTAAGACTTCCCAACCAAACTCTCTTAATATTTGTTGAGTGGCTAAAATTGTATGGTCTGACGTTATCATGGTGAAGAACCACAACCTTCTGTTGATCCATTCCGGCCATTTTTTCTCTACTTCTTGCTTGAATCTCTTCATCTATTGGCAGTAGAGATCCGAATTGATGGTTTTGCCCGGCGGTAAAAGCTCACAATGAATAATGTGCCCTTCCAATCCCACCATAAATATAGCATTAACTTATAGCGAGTTAATCTGGGGAGTTTGCTTGCTGTTTGACCTTGATCTTTTTCACAGGTTCTTGTTGTAGGTAATTCATTTTTCATCACTAGTGATCTATTTTTTTCAAAAATGGTTCGGATTCATTGTTTCAAAAGAGAATCGCAAAGAGTAAATTATTCATTGAATTTCTTTCAGTGAACTTGTGTGCGACCCAAGTATCAAGCTTTTTTGTATATCCAGCTTCTTTCAAATGGGTCAAAACTGTTGTTTGTGGTCAATCCCCAGGCTTTTCAGCTATATCGTAAAAAGTAGTATACCGATCTTGCTCTACTTTTACCAAAATGGCATCGACTATATCCATAATAGGTCCACCAGAGCGAGGTAGATCTTTGACATCACAATTACTGGAGTAAAAACGCTTGAACCAGTTTTGTGCTATTCTTACCAATTACATTAGATTCATAAACTTCAAAAAGGTTTTTTACGACTCTGTTGCATTTTTCCCTTTTTTGTAATAAAACTTCAAAATGTATCGAATTGCTACATTAGATTCACTCCTTTTAGTGGACAGAAAAACAATAGAAAGATGACGGGACACCATTTTTCTTTTCATTTTTGGTTTTTTAAAAATGTCATCATTGTTAATGTATTAAAACTAGCCAGATACAAACAGCACAATCAAGGAAATTTTAGTGCAACTTTTTACTTATAAAATATGAAGAAACCCTTGTAACTAATCCCGAAAACGTCGAAACTAATGTATATATTATACATTAATTTAAGGAAATTTGTTATGAAATAGGGAAGTTTAGAAAAAATTGATATTTAATTACACAATATGTATATGAAAAAATTAAGCTGGATAACACAATTTCATACCATTTTCCATTATTTCTGCAACTTGTTTTTCATCTGCACTGTTTATTGAAAAAATATTTTTTTGCATTTGGTGATGCTCTTGAAATTCATCTTGATTCAGAAAATCTTGTAATCTATGTATCGAAACCCATGCTTCAGCACTTTCAGATATGGAGCGCACAAACATGGTAGACATAGTCGTAGATAATGAGACAAAAAATTGAGCAAATACAAACACCTACAAAAAAACAACAAAAAAATGCATGTATATAGGGTCTTAAAAGGATTATAACAAGATTTTATCAAAATATATTTCTTTGTTGAACCTTGCTAGGGGGCCATTCACTAATTACGTAGGATGATTTTGGTCATTTTCAACCCCCCTCTCACCCCATGTAAAAGCACATAAGATTTATTACTCCCCCTTCTTACGTAAGATTTCATTTGGTTTTAGAAAAGGATTAATTACATTAATACTCATAATTTGACGTAAATCAGGATTTTATTTTTTTAAAACATAATTTTGGTTATACCATTATATCATAATATGTAGGCAACAACCGGCCTGCGAGACATTTTGAAAAACCCAGTAAAAAAAATATATTACACGACTTACTCATACTCACGGAATCAAGTGAGCGAGCGAGCCGAGTGGCGGCGATTATCAAAGATCATGTTTGCCGCTTCACTGGCGGCGCAACTAAAGATTATAGCTTCTTAATTATTTTACATTAGACGATTCTAGATCAGTCCTTCATTTAGTCTATATAAGGGGGTGGATGGCCCGAATTTTAGTACAGTTCTATTTGAGCTACCGAGGTTCGACAAGCGAACTGCTAGTGCCGTCTATTTACTTTGTGACTTTGTGTGCATCTTGAGTGCTTATTAATTATATTTTGTTATTAAGTTTATCAAACGAAAAGTAAACCAAAAATAGATGCAGAGGATCGCCAGTTTCAACAAAAATGGACTGAGAATTCTTTTTTATCTTGCACAATGATAAGCCTATTTGTTTGCTGTGTAATGAATCCATTTCAGTGATGAAAGAATTCAATATAAAGAGGCATTACTCAACTAAGCATTCTATGCTGAACTCACTGATAGGACAAATAAGAAAAGACGAAATCCAGAACCTTATCACAAATTTTGAACACTACTCTAAAATGCACTACTTATGAACGTGGCCCGCAAACGAATTTGCACACTAAAGTTTGGCCAACAACATGTCAAAGGTTGCCCATACCAGCATTATATTATTAATAGATTTAGAGAATGATTGCATAATTATCACATAATTTTCTAGTCTCTCATTTGTATTATAATTATAAGTAAGTTTTCAAATAAATGTGAAGTAAGAAAACAAATCAGTCAACCAAAAAAATAAGGAACTATTAGAATTGAAATTATCTAAAGGAAAGTTTATAAGTTTAAACAGTTTCAGACGTTAAAAAAGAGAGAGACTGAAGGTGCCATTATCGGAACAGCATAGAAATTCCACGAGATTTGCATACTTGTGAAATAATGGTAGTTTGAGTAAAATTATATGCAAAAAATATTCATTGATATTTTTGCTCGATGACAAAAAATTTTTTTTTTTCACATAATTAAAGTAAATGTAACATAAATTTAATTTATAAGCTTCAAAATGTGTAAAAATAGACTCATTACTTAAAATTCTGAAAACTTAATGAATAATAAAAATTTCCAAAATAAAAATATATATAAATAAAATTATAAGTACATTAAAAAAAAGATCTCAGAGCAGTTTTTCTCAAAGCTTAGCTCTCAATTATTCATCACTCATATAAGAAATCGCACATTACGACTTATAAAATATTACGTAAGAACGCCCCCTCCTCCCTCACTGCTGCAAATAAGGGCATGTAGAGATTTTGAGAACCCCCCTCAGAATTCTTACGTAATTAATGAATGGTCCCTTATAGATATAGCTTTAAGCATAGATATAGCTTGATTGAGCCATGCTATAAATACACAGACATTACTTGTGTGGATGTGTTATGATATTATTTAGCTATTTATTAACATAGTGTGAAAATAATACATCTGCAACAAATCCATATATCTCTTTTCTATACATATTTGTTAAATTCGGAATATTTATTCTCTTATGTTTCTTACATAAACAAATAACTTTTACTTAGTTATTAAAAAAAAATCGATTGAGTAAATTAAACTATACATACAAACTGAAATAACTGTCACATATTCAAAATAGGAATTATTTAATTAATAAATTTCCTAGAATAAAAGTGTAAAACATTTTAAAATTACTTAAGATAGAACACTTTTAAAGTCTTTTTATTTTACTTTAAATGTGTATTCAATGCACATGAGGAGTAACAAGTTATATTTCTATTAGTTTTATGGAGTAAAAAAAGCTTTTTAATAAGTAGTATCTGTTATGGAATAATAATACATAAGAATACTGAGTATTGGATATCTACATGGATCGGAAGAAACAATTGTAATTGTGCCAAATCAGATATGGAGAAGGCAATAATTTTTGCTGAATATCTTAGCAATGTTTTTCAACCATTCCCCGAAACAAAACATGATCAAGGCGATAATATAAAACGCTATCTTGAAAATGTACAGCAAATGAGTTTTCCATTAAAGTATATGAGTCCCACCGATGTAGCGAGGGAAAAAAAAGATGAAAAATCTCTAGAATACGACATTATCTACAGTGTGCTACTGAAAAATCTCCCAAAAAAGGGTATAGTAGTAATTGCAAATATTTTCAATGCTTTGCTTACGTCTTAACCACTTTCCAGGAGTGGAAAATAGCACAAATAATTATGGTACCAAAACCAGGAAAACCACAAAATAAAATAGACTGGTATCAACCTATAAGTCTTCTGTCATTATTGCGTAAACTCCTTGAAAAGATGCTACTTAAAAGGATGAAGGCCCATATAAATAAAATTATTTCAAACCACCAATTAGGCTTTCGGGAGAACCACTGAACTATTAAGCAAGTTCACCATATCGTCGACGTTATAAGTAGATCGCTAGAAGAAAAGAAATATTGCTCAGCAGTCTTTCTGGATATTAGCCAGGCCTTCGATAAGGTGTGGCACGAGGGCCTAATTTAGAAAAATAAGAAGCTTCTTCACTCCTACCAAATAATAAAATCATATCTCAACAAGCGATGCTTTCAAGTAAAGTTTTATGATGATTGCTCCAATCTGTATGAGATCAAAACAGGAGTACCACAGACAAGCATACTGGAACTGGTTCTCTACACTATATCTACTGCAGACATACTAACAAAGGATAAAACTACGATTGCAACATATGCAGACAATACAGCTTTACTTTCTTCACACACAAATCCAGTAACAGAACACCTACAACATCACCTTTACAAAATAGAGGAATGGTTCAAAACTTGGAGAATTCAGGCAAATCAAAGCAAGTCAACACATGTGACATTGGACATGTGCCAGACTGTAACAGTTAACAATGACAAAATTCCTCAACATACAACACAAAATACTTAGGTATGCATTTGGACCGAAGGCTGACATGACAAAAACATATATGGACAAATCGAAAGCAGCTAGACCTAAAGATACGTAGTATGTACTGGTTCATAGAATGCCATTTATAAATGACTGACAGTATATAAAGCCATGTTGAAACCAATATGGACTTACGGTATCCAGTTTTGGGGTACAGCCAGCAACAGCAATATTGACATATTGGAATGTTTCCATGCTAAAATACTTAGGGTCATCTTTAACATCCCTCAATACATAAATAATAACCATGTACATCATAACCTAAAACTACCAAATGTTAAACAGGAGATAATGAAGTATAGCAACAAGTACCAGCAAAGACTTTCAAAACATAACAATGAGCTTGCTATTACACTGAGCGGAGATAGAGGCCTACAACATAGAAGACTAAAAAGGCAAAGTGTTCCTACTCTGCAAGATAGATTCGTCAGGGTGGATTGAGACACCTACATAAAAAGTGCCTCACCAAGCTAATATGCCCAAAACAAAAACAAGCTATTAAACAGAGTAGTACTTTATTGTTGTGTTACAACGGATTGCCTCAGTGCAGAAACAGAAAAAAAAATTGTAAAAACTATATAAGTGCCAAGTGGCATTATAATAAATAAATACATAAGAAGGTGAAATGCTATCACATGTTTGATGACTTGGCATCAAAAAATGTGTTTAATTGTAATAGAAGGAGACTATATGAATATTGATGTTTCCAACTATTGCAATTACATATCTTTATGACAAGAACAAAGAGTTTTTGAATTTTCATGAATGATTATACTAGTATAAAGAGAATTACTTGAAAAAATACAAGATTTAACAACAGCGTTGTTGTAATAAATTGACAAAATATTTTTATGGCATACTTATTCCATGGCTGCAAGGGCCATATTCTATACTAATATATGCTTAGTACAAGAAAAAATTCACAGACAAGGCAATCGCTTTTAGTGTATTCATCTCAAAAAAGTATAGTAACACATATTTACTTTAGTTGCTGTTAAAGGAATTCCTTGTAACACCAAAGACGTCATTGTGCAAAATGTGGCGGCGCGTGTCGTAAACAGCTTGAATGACATGAACAGAGCTCGTACATATGCATTTTTTCTTACCACAGATAGTTCTAATCTGCAAGAATTAATACATGTTAGAACAGTTATATTATTACAATTCTATTGTTATATTTGCAATTATATTATTAGATATATCAAAATCAATATATAATCATTGTGTAAATAATGGGAAAATTTCAAAGGGAAATGCAAAGATCAAAGTTCAGTATAATAGAAAACAACAAGAAAATAAATTGTATTAACTTGCGAGCTAATTGCACTAATTTACTAAATGGTATCTCCCAAGTGTACATCTTGATGACTTGAACACCAGAAATTATTTCATTCATGAGCCTAACGCGTTCATCTGTTCTGATAGCTGTCTGAAGACGAAACCTAGCTGACAAAGTGCCCGTGTAACCTAAAAAAAATATATGACAATATTTAATACATTTATTAATTCCTTCATGCTCACACCGTAAGTAATCTACATACAAACATTTAATACTGCATATATATTTTAATGTATACAGCAAGCAAAATTTTAAAATAATAAAAACAATTTAAAACAAATAATATTAGTCATAGAATATGTGTCACATCCGTGTTTTTATAAATAGTATAACAAGAGTTATCATAAAAATGTCTAGTCAAGGTTATATTAATTTGTATATAGTTTAGCAGATATTCAACCAATGAATAACTAAAAGTAGATTTGTTTCAATGGCGAAAACTAATATTTTCGTATTGATTGTATAATTCTCATAGATATTCCTTATCAGGCAATATACACACATTACCGAATTACTGATAATAGAGTAATACTCAAGATTAAAGCTTAACAGAGTAATAACATTTCAAACATGCTAATTAATTAATGTTATAAGTTGAATAACCTAGTGTTTGATAAGAGGATTTTATATTTACAGTCAAAACAAATAGAAACATACTTTGCAAAGGCATCACTATGAAGACTACAGCAACACCTAAAATACCAGCGACTCCCACTTCTTGAAACAATAGCACCAATGTCACTAAAGCCGCTAAGGGGGCCAGCCATAGGAAATGCACGAAGAAAGCAGATAAGTCGAAACGGTTCACATCATTTGACAGCAAATTTACTACTTTGCCAGGGGTTGAGTCACCTAATGCAGTAGCTGACAATTTTAATGACTGAAAACAATGGAAGAGACATGTTTTATCAAGACCATATATCTTTGTTGGCAACTTGTTACAGTATATGCACCTGAGCTATTTTTGTTTTTATTTTTTATTTTAAGGGTAAAAATAATATAAATTACTTTAACATACTTTGGCGAGTGCTTTGTTATAGCATATGAATTTGTAAAAAATATTTATATGTTAGTACTTTTTTATATTAAATGAGTTCAATGACTTTTATATAATTAAGATATATTTTGATTTGAATTGAATTTTATAGTAAATACCTATGTTTGTCGTTGTAAAAATTGCAATGATTAAAATAAATATGTGTCATAGCAATTTTAGAGTTCCATACATCGAAAGAAATGGAATCTTTAAAGGATCACTTGTCTGTCTGTCTCAGTCAATTTTTCCGAATTTCAAATTTCCGAATCTACCGGATGGAATAAGTCGAAGAGTTGGTACACACATAAAGTTCTATAACTCAAACATAGATATATAATTTATTTTTAAAAATCACAGGAAAATCGATTACTTACAGATTACAGAAAAACTTTTAAGTCTATTGTCTTAAAAAAAAATGGCAAATCTTTTAATATTGTGGGTACAATTTTACTTTTGCAATTATTTGCAATTAATTAGTTAAGCACCACAAAGAAATTTGGACTAGAAATTATAAATCATACTAACCAACTGACACTTGTCTTTTTCAGTTTTTTTTTTTTATCTATTATCAATCTAAAGTCTATACAAGATTATGTAATTAAAAGTTTATCAAGCTATTGAGCTAACAAGAAATTGGGTTAATGTAATCAAAAAAAAAAACATCATTTACCATGTTATTTTACACCATATATTTCTCACAGGTCTTTGCTAATCTATAAGTAAAGGACTATTTACTGTATTTTTTTTATTTAAAATCTAGTTTCGGTTTTAAGAGTGGAATGATTTATTTTCATCTATTTTCTTAAATGAAACTATAAGTTTTAAGATTATAAAATAAAAAACACTTGACCCTCACAACAAATCCATTCATTTCATATGACACAGCATAATGCAAAACTTAATATTTAATTATTGATTTGCCCCCAAAATTAGTTACAATATTTATAATTTACATTACACACCAATGTTTGGGTCACAAAAAGTCATGTTATTAAAATTTTTGATTTTAAATCGGATGTGACAGACAGACATACAAGTGATCCTATAAGGGTTGGCTTTTTTCTCATTAGGACATATGCAACCCTAAATACAGAATTGTGAACAGAATTGTGACTAGTGCGAATCATGTCTATGTTAATTAATTAATAAATAAGCTCAGGAATATGAACAAAAGCTGATCTAAAATCAAGATATAGTTGACGAAATGTCTATATATATATAACTTATTTTTCTTAACTTAACCCTTATTCAGGTTCCAGAAATAACTCCATATTATCAGTATAATTTCTCAGCAATGGTTAAAAAGATATATTTGATATCTTATACACTAACATTTTCTGTAGAAGAGACTTAGGTTATTTAGACTAATACAAATTTAGTATGAGGATTACAATAGCACCATTGTATCATTTTTTTGTGTATACATTTAACATTTACCTTTCGATAAATAAGAGAACAAACAGCAATCCGGGCACGCATACCGAGTCTGTATGAAGCAAACATGTAATGATTTACCGAGATTGCTGTCATTAAATTCATGAGCACCAAAGCTCCAGCTGCATACAAAGCATGTTCAATTGGTATCAATGGAACAGGTCTGAAATACGATAATAGTATACCTAAAAGTATTGGTTGAGATAATCTGAAAAAGAAAATATTATATTGACCAAAATATCTTTTTGTAGACTAAACCATATAGGACCATATTCGAAATATATGCAATTAAATACAACATATTCTATATTTCACTGGAAGTAAATCAGCTAGGTATTATTTATATTTCAGGGATATATTTGTTAAAATTAGTAAAAGGTGGCTATTTTGTATATGTTTCAAAGGCAATTTCGGTATATTAATTTAAGACTAAATATAAAAAGTCAATGTTGCTTTAAAAAATGTATTCCTGCATTTCTAGTATTATTAAAAATTTAATATTAATTTACTATAGCATATTTTAATTTTTTCATACTCATATATTTTTTAATATGATGTAGCCATAGATGTATAAAAAGAGAAGTTACACAGTCGCTTACTATTTCGGCAAAAATGGCTCAAAGTGTACATGATGTCTGCAGTGCCAAATATAAGAAGGGAAATAACATTATTTGTCATGTAACATTTCAACTGAAAAGTCATAACATAAGATCATAAAGGACGGTATCTTTTATCAAAAATAAGAAATACCATCCTTTTTCATTGATTTTAAGTGTTATTTTTGCATTTTTTAACAGAGCACTTCGACGTAATCAAAGATGCGAAGAAACTACACTGAATGCAATGAGTGTTAAACTGTCTGTTTTAGCACTCATTTACTATTTGAGTATGGAACTGTGTATCTTCTTTTTTTTATAGATCAATAGTGTAGCCTTAATATTTATTTACCTTGATACGACTTCGTTGAAGAATCCTAACATTCCAAGGAAAACAAATTCCCATTTGAATGTAAAAAAGAGCACTCTAAATAAACTTGGCTTTGGCAGTTTTATTGGATCCCTGTCTTTATTTTCATTTATTTTCTTTAGACATCTGCTTACTTCTGTATTCCAATGCCTGATAAAATAGATTACATGTGATTTCACTATTATCATATAATAAGTACCTATCAATAAAAAAAGTATTTATCACAATTTAACTTTATTTCAATATTATTTTGATATGCTATGATTTAAAAGTCTTTATATATATTAGCATTAAATCATATTTTAATTTTCTTGTTACATTACATACAGTACTTAGATATTTTTAGTTACTTACATACTTTTATTCAATGAAAACATTAATGAACCAAGTCTATTTTCATATGTTTAATATCTTATATGACTTAATGCCTCATTTGCGTTTTACTACCATACATCCCACATATGTTTAAAGTTATAGCAATTTTAGTTACAAACCTTGTAAGTTCTAAGCCAATGTTAGTCGATTTATCTTTTGTTTTAGGTCCAAATAAATCTTCTATTTGCAGGTCTTTCTTAGATCCAACTTTAAATAGTTTAATAGTCCATAAGAAGAAGAGTTTCATTATAGAATTTGTGGAATCATGTGAATTCTTCTTCATACAATATTGTGTTGCTTCCATTATTATCCAATACTTTAATTAACAGATAAATTTGACACGAAAATTATATATATACATGAACTATGTGAATCAAATATAAAAAAAATAAAAGCTGATGTCTGTTATATATCACCACATAATGTCTCACAAAAATAGTTTAAAATATTTAATATAGGTACAAGCTTAAATTTACACCCCATAAAAATCACATATGAGCACTCTCGGTAGTTACAGTTGACGTACTGTTGCCTACTGGAGACTGTAACATACCTTTGTATATTCGTACTTATCTATGCTGCAATACATAGTCTCAGATAAAGTATTTGTATTCATCTCGATTACGATCACGACTGATTCGCTTACGCGTACTTATTCATCATTGGACGCGAATAAATTGAATTCAGTGATAATGGAAGATTGTTACATCCATTTATAAATGCTATAAATCACAGATATTCAGGGGAAGCTGTAAAATTTCACAACACTAATACAAAAGATATGAATAATAAGTGAATAAAACATATTTCAAATGTTTTAACATCAGTTTAAATTTGGGAACACTTCCTTTTTATTAAGATGTATGATATTGCGATAAGATTTATATAGACTTCTTATAACAAACCGAATGAAGTTAAAAATAACGATTTTAATAACAATGTATCCAATGTCCAACACAAAAGTCTACTTTTAAAATCAAAATCGAAAATTGACAATAATCGTGACATTGACGTTTAAAGATGACATTGTTTTAAAACAGCTGAAGAAACTGAAAACTAAAAGTCGTACTTATAGCTATCGCAATTGAGTGTAATATTTATATACCCAGTGGGCGCTAGAATATAACACAGTGCATAAAACTTTGTGGGCTAATACGTACTAATCTATACAAGTATCAATAATATTTCATAAAATCTCAATGATTGTTGAACTCAAAAAAGTACATTTGTTGTAATCCTCGTTCTAAACGGCCGCTTAACTCAAAAGACATCTTGGGTGAAATGTTAGAAATATAAATATTGAGTCATTTTTATAAGTATCTCTAATAATTCTGAAAGATAAGTGTTGATAATTTTAAGCTCGAAAATTGTGTAATACATTTATTTTAATTATATAAATATTTAATTTCATAGAATAAATTGCAGTCAACCTAGAAAATATGGCCAAATTTGAATCTTCATGAAAAGATGTGCACATATCATGATTCATCGAAATATCGAACAAAATTTATTATTTGCTATTGTTGTTTTGAACTAACTTCTTCTTTATGCTTACGGACGTGTTTCTACAAAAGCATAGGTAGCTCAAAATTACCTGTAGCTAACAGTTACTTCGGAGCATAATTCCTATCTCTGACTTTTGCCTACATATCATCTAGTACTATAGGAGTAAGACGTGATTCCACGTTAAAGAAATAAAAATTCTTTTGGAAGTGAAACTTTCTTTGGCACGTTAAAGTGATTTCTTGCTATGACGTCACAGTGAAACGCTCGAGTGACACAGTCGGGTGATACGGTCGGGTCCGCTCTGATCGCGACTACTTTAGATATGCGCGGTAATTATTCATTATTAAAATGAAGAAAGCTTATAAAATACATGCAATAAATGGAATTAGTGGTGAAACTATGGATTAAATCAATGGCTGTTAAAAGTTAAGTGAATACGGTGTATCACAAGTAAACTGTAAATTGATAATTAAA